>CAEGAE010079280.1:0-124263 GCA_903067095.1 Girardinus metallicus | reverse complement strand
ATAGATAGGCTATTTGTGAGCCTGCCTCTTTATTATTACATTGAATTAATTTCAGATTTTTGTATAACTTTTCTTCACGTTAACAAAGTGAGCTATTATTATTACAGGTTAATTTTCTAAACTACCGAAAAGTAAATGTTAGAGAAGCTCAAATGTGAAAAATTGGACTGATGTTGATATGCGATAGTAACACTGCTGTTATGTTAGATTTACCAATGTTTTATTTTATCCGATTACCCGATTAATAGGAAGAATAATCGATAGATTACTCGATTACTAAAATATTCGTTTACAACAGCCCTACAATAAACATTACAGAAGTCTTTTAATTAATTCAAAGCGATTGTGATTACTTTCGCCACACCGTGTGTTTACGAACAGTTGTTCAACAAGCACATCTTAGTGTTGGCTTGCTTTCACTCTCACTGACAAGGTTGAGTTAGGCACACTTGCTTGTTGTTAAATATTCATTGGTGCAAAAGCATGGGAGGAACTTCTGGCAAGCAGGCTAGGCTGGAAGAATAGGGTGTTTTCACCTTCAGGCAAACAGAGCCGAACATGTGTGTAAAAGGGACAGAAAGAGGGAGCAAGACTTGGCATCAAGGCATGCAAAGACGAGTCTGTGCCCTTTTCAAGTGTATGCATCTGTCTCCGAGCTTTTGAGTGTGTGTGACGGCGTGTACGGGTGTGTTTGTCATTCCTGGTTAATCGCACTGATGTTAGAGAGCTGGTAATTCCATTCTGTGCCATCCCAATAGGATTTTTGGGCAGCAGGAGAAGAAATGAAAGAAGAGACAGACTCAGAGTAACACTGCCCAGTGGCTAAAACATTTTGTTTTAATGTCAAGGGGGTAGTGAAAGGATAATATGACATGCTATCATTCCTGCAGCTCTGCTTCACCAGCCTTACTCTACTGCCTCATCTTTCCATTTCACCAAGTCAGAGAGGCCTTTGGATCTTGTACAAACAGAGTCTGCCTCAGTGGAATAAAGTGAACAATTGCAAAGGCAGCGCCGACACTGAGATCTCCGAACCAGGGATTCAAGGCAACATCAATCAATCAGGGACAGAGACAGCATGAAAATGGGCGGAAAATTCTCTTCTGAGGACCCGTTACACCAAGAGCTGTGGGTATTGTACATCAGCATGTTTGAGAAAGAAAGCTTCATTAGCACAACAATGCAGAAACAATGGGGCACTGGGAGCAGCAAGAGATCATACTACATTAGTTCTACTGAGGTTATTTTTAGAGACGAGATGAAGATCAAGCTGAAACTAGATTCCAGAGCATCGATTCAGGGCTTTTCAGGGAACTATTTGGGAGACTGTTTTTGGAAAAGGGTTGAAATAGAGGGTGATACTCACAGCTGGTGGACACTACAGTTGTAAAACTTGATCTCAGTGCTGATGAGCATCTGACCAGTCTCCTTAGAGTTGAGCCTCAGCTCAACACCTGACCAGTCTGAAAGAGAGCAGACAACACATCATCATTTCCATAAATCACATTGTCGAAATTTGTAATGTTTAATAAAATGTAACAAAATTATAGTTTTTCAACAGCAGACCTCATTAAATCTCACTTAGGCTGTGAATATTTGCTTTCATATTTGCTTCTATAGAGGATATATGCAAGTCTGAGTCTCTCACTCATGTGAATGTGTTATTTTTATTTTGAATGCATAACTAAATCAGTTTTTATTGTGCTAAAAGACCAGGAGTTTAAGTAGGTCCTTAACTTTTCTTTTAATCTCCCTCATAAACTAATTATATAGAGTATGTGAGCATTACTTTTACTCTTAGGGGCAGCATTAGCATGCACAAAGTTGGTGGTTGCCATGGTGACTCCAGGCTTTTTGGTCATTGATTTGTCTCCTACAAACAATCGAAATGACACAGGATGCAATGGTTCAAACAAGTGCAGTTCGAAACAGAAAAACGTCTAACACCAGCTCAGAGTGAGTTTCTTATTGCTGTGTTTTGCAGCTATGATGTGAATCCAGACTCATGCAAGAAGAATAGTGCTCAAGATTCATTTGAGTCCAAGGATAAATTCTTCCAATACCCTTATTTGGGTATTTAATAACCCTTTGAGTTATTAAAAGTTTTCATCTGTAAAGAGACAACTTATTTGTCTATAATTGAAAATTTGAGCCTCATCTCTAGATGGAAGTTCAATGACACAGTAAGACTTCATATTCAGGAAAGTTCTGAATATTTTTGAGTTTCTAAAGTGCTTTTTTCCAGCTAGATCATACAATGAAGTCCCTCCAAGCATTGTTATGGCATGAACCAATACATGTAAAAAATCCTAACAGAATTGCTTACTATGATGTAAATTTGTTTGTCTGCATTTTCTTTGTCCCTATAGCTCGCAATCGTTACTTTATGGGTTTCATAAGTATGTGGATGTTTACATGAGCCTGAATTTGATGACATTCCGTGTGTGGGAGGCTTCAGTAACCCTCAGCACTCTGTTCTCAGCACCTGCTGGGAATCAGGATTTGTTTCACACAAGTCTAAACAGCAGTCTCGTAGCAGAATTCTAACACACATTGGTCTCCAAGGATCTGGCAAGAATATATGGAGGTCTTCTTGGTATTAAACTTCCTCTCTGAACATTTTCCTTAGTGGAAAAGAGGTCCAGTTACTTTCTTTAATGAGTGCAGTGTCCTCACAGTTTTCCAATGACCTCTTTGTCAGCCCTCCTTTAGAGAATTTCCCTCTAATTTCTGCCCTGTTCTTTATTATGCATTCCTCTGGTCCCTTTTTGGTCTCATTTCCTGTTCTCTGTTCCTCTACTCTTGTCACATTTCCCCTCAGGTCATCACCGCAGCACAATCAGTGTTGTCAAGCGGTGTCTGGAAACACTCGCTAAAGGGACAGAAGATGGAGGGGGTTCCTGTGGGAATGGATGGAGAGGGGAAAATGGAGGAGTAAACAGGCGGATGGATAGCTAGTGGGATGATGGTGGGACTTAACAGGAGGACTGGCTGACATTTACCTGAGGGAAAACACTTATATTAGAGCAGATGCACCATCTCCTGTGGGAGTTCGGGACAAACAGGACTGTCATTTACTCAAAGCAGGCGAGGGGATGGGGGTTCACCAAACCACCTCTAACACACATTGTTTTTCACAATCTGATTATGATCTATTATTTAGTGTGTTTACTTTTTCACATTGTGGCTATCTTCACCTGAAATGTTATTGTTGAAAAGCAGGCTTTAATATTCGTACTGGATGTTTCTCCCTCCTATAGCTTGACTGAGATCTTGGAATAAATTTACTTTATATGTGTTCTTGGAATGCCTACAGAAATCTGAAGACGTCCAGGCTATGAACAGAATTGATAGACATATTTGTTTGTAGCCTAAAAGCTATATATAAAAGCTTTGATGCACAATGGTAATTTAAGCTACAGTCCCATTTACTAAGTTTTAATAAAGCTTTCGCTCATCTGATCATTTCATCCTAAAGATGGATCTGTGTCAGTGACCAGGTGAACAATCAATGCACAGCTGAATAAATAACAAGCAAGGAAATGGTAAAAAGTTAAAAAGTCATTACATTTGATAAAATCTATTTTGCTTTCCTGATCAGACTCATTGTGTTGATGGTTTAACCGTCTCCACTCCAAACAGCTAAAAATGATGTAAGGATGCTATTAGAAACACAACATCATCCATAAAAGCACCCATTTTGTCCAGACTGCAGTCCAGGTAGCCATCTTTCAGAACTGGGAAAATAAGTTTGACTCATGCTGAACTAACGGCAGAAATGACCAGCGTTAGAGTTCATAAGGAAATAATTTTTCATTTTACAGCACAGGGTTCCTGCTTGAGCCCTTAGGTTTTAATATTTATGTACTGACAGGCATGATGAAGGTGTTTTCAAATTCCCAATAGACAGGACAAGAGATCAGGATGAGAGCAGTCTTAGCAGGGTAATGTATTTTAGATCTAATGTCGCTGTTGTTGATATTATTGTTAACAATAAAATACCATAAATGCAGACAACATAGTCAACTTTTGGGGATTTTTCCTTTTAAGCAATAAATGTATAAATGTTTTAAATCTACCTTGGTCAGTCGGTATGAGCGGGACATCCTTTGCAGCAGGAGACACACAGAGTATCTGATTGCCGTTTACGTTCCCTTCAATCTCTGTCAAGTTGCCAAAGGAGCAGGTGATGCCCACAGAAAGGTCTGGGACATCGCTCACCTTCACCAGCAGCTGCACATGGGACAGAGAAACCGCTCATTACTTGGTGACCAATCTACACACAGCATTTTGGGCACTAACCAAATCTGCTGGAAACATTTTCACACATAATAGAAATCCTATTCATGGATAAATATTTAGGTACTACAGAAAAAAAAATCTTTTTATTAACAACACCAGCTATGGAAAAGGTTATATGATTGGTTAAGGCACAGGAAGGTCCGCGCAGAAATTTTGAAGAAATGTACAGACTTCAGAGCAGCAGTGCCAGCTTCAAAAAGAAGGAGAAAAAAAAAAGAAGAACACTGTTGCTGTTGGCAATTGCTGCCAAACTGCTTTGCCAAATATTGTTTCTGGGACTTAAAAGCCTGTGAATCAGAAAAAATAAGACTGGATTTAGATCCTACACCTCCATCATATTAGGAAGAAATACATGAAGCAAACTGAAGAATACGAAACAGACTAAATCAATTTAATTTACTTTTTTCTGTTCTAAAGCGCTTGAATTTATTAGTTGTGAAAGAAAGAGAAAGAGGGAAAGAAAGAAAGCAAGCAAGAAAGAAGGAAAAGAAAACATTTTATGCACAATAAAGTTTGCATATGCATATGCAAATACAGGTGTTTGAAAGCAGTGACAATGGGGCTGGACTTTTCAGCAGCTCTATCTATAAATAAATGCATTCAGCACAGGGTGTGTGATTTGGCTCTCCAGCCAAGAAAGGCGGTGCGGATAATTATCACCATGGCATTTCGCAGCCTCGTTTTATTAGTTATTTTTGGGCCACAGCTCTTGAAGTTTTCCATTGTTTTATCTGCCTCTTACTAAACACCACGGGGCTGCTGGGATGGGCGAGGCAGCTGAGCAGACTAACTGCATGTCTTTTCAAGAAAACTACTCCGGCAGCGGATCGCGCTGCCTCCCTCGTTAACTGCCTTACTCCCGGCGCCCGTCGAGAGGTGGGATGATTTCTCTTTTTCTGCTGAGGACCTCTCGTCTTCCCCCTGTTTAACTTCACCCATGTTTGTGTTGCTTCGCTGTGAGGTGTCAGAGAGATCCTTGATTACAGCAATCACAGCAATCAATGTCTTTTGTTCAATTTCGGATTTCCTGAACAAGCTCTCACATTAATTAGCTCTCATCATTGTCACGTACATGCACACATATACAGTTAAACACTCAAAAATTTGTTCATACACACTTTACACAAAAAGTGAGAGAAAGTAAGCATGTTTCAGCGTGTTAAGCTATATTGCTCTTTTTTTGTTTTGCTGCCTTCCATGATGATGCTGGTGGTGGGTGTTTTTGCAGCTTGGCAGCAACCGATGTAATTGGTGGCAGATTTTTAGCAAACATAATTTCATTTTTTTTCTCCCCACTGTTTCTGTATCTGTCCTGAAACCCATATGAAGTGTCTGCGTTGTCATGGAGATGGCTGTTTGCACTTCTGGGATTTGGCTGAATTTGTTCTGATTGGTTAGGTGAGATGACCCTGCAGCAGGTGTGGCTGTGACAGGTAGGAAATGACTAATATAGCCAACTGACATTCTGCAAAGCGGCCAGCAGGGTAATGTCAGCTGAGTTTAATTAAAAAGACATGAACAAAGGGATGATGCAACGTCTGTTTTAAGCTGGGGTTTGGAACCTGGGCGATGGAGCTGCATTCAAAGGAATGAAAACAGCTATAGTTTAGGCCTCAGTTTACACCAACAAGCCAGTTTATTGGGTAAACCTTGCCCGTACCAAATTGAACCCATGTTGCTTTCAGAACTACCTTTAATATCTGTGGCATAGATTCAGTAACAAGCCAGAATCATTCTTGATATTTTGGTCCATACTAACATCATAGAGTCACACAATTACAGCAGATTTATTTTCTGCACACCCCTGATGCTAATTTCCTCTCCCACTCTGCAAAGGTGCTTTGTGGAATTGAGATGTAGTGACTGTGTAGGTTACTGCAGTACAATGAATTTGTTAGCATGTTTTAAAAAACAGTTTAAGAGGTAGTGAGTGTTGTGGTGCACTGTCCTTATAAAAGAAGCCATCAGAGAATGTGGTTAAAGAGGGACGGACACGGTTAGCAGCAATACTGCTGCTGCCCAGCAGCTTCTACCAGTGGGATGTGCTCAAAACATATACAAAAGGAGGCACCCATTACAGATCTTGGTCAAACGGACAACTTCAAATTAGTGGTAAATTCAGGTAAGGGGTAGGATTAGATAAGTGTTAACTTTTTCCTACTCCTTTTTTAAACTGAAAATTAGTGGTAAACAAATGATTTTGTTCTTCGTTGTTTATGCACAAATTTTCTCTGTACTACTGATTGCTTGTTTTCTTGTTTTTAAAAACCAGTTTGAAATAAATAAAATATAATAAAACTTTGTCATTTGAAAAAAAAATAGATACTTGAATTCCTTTGCCTGAGGCAGAGACTGACACTCAGACGGAACAATTTATCCTATTATTATAAGCTGGTTCCAGGTAATATTCATAGATATGCGATCTTGTTCATTACATTCATTGCACAAGTCAGTCATTTTGATCTTTATTAAGCAAAATAGCAAAACGAATACAGAGATCTATGTGTTTGTAAATTATTTACACTGTTTTTCAAGAGCCATGATACATCAAAGTGTTTGACATTCATATCTGTAATCAACAAGAAAACAGCAATAGTGATTTAAAGCTCTTTGATTTCAAGTGCATCTGCCATGCTCTGCCCATAAGGATGAAAGTCCACAAGTTTTAGTTTTAATAGGGGACTAATAATAAAGTTATATCACTGGCAGTAAAAATACATACACAAGGGTCTGTCTTGAAACCAAGACAAGAGGAAAGAACCTTTAAGCAGAGAGTATATTGTGTATATTGTATAGAATTGTGGCAGCAGATAATTGCGTTAAAATGAGCATATTTTAGTTCATATAAAGATAATATTTTTGACTTTATAGCAAAAGTCTGCTTTGCGCTGATTAAAATTGGATATACTATCTTTGGCAAGATAGAGAGTACCTTGACTATTGTACAATAAACAGTTTGGCTTGAATTTGATCACGTTTTAGACATTTCCATTTTTTAAAACCATATAAATACACGTATGGATGGAATGATGACAGAAAGACTTATTCTTGGTTTCCAACCTACACATATTCAGATGATTTTACAATAAATAAATAAATCTAAGTTACATAACTCCAACTACATACCTGTGATTGGTACGCTTAAAAATATCTTCACACCAAATTCTATTTTCACAGTTTTCTCCTGTACCAGTTTTTTAGTTTGTAAGAAAGTAAAAATGTGGGTTATCTAGCGCTAATAGTTGGTCCAGTTCGAAAGACTCTGCTGAGTAGTGCCAGAAGGGTAATAGTCAGCAGCATCGTAAGAGAACTTATCTTCAATGACACAGGTACCAAGGCTATATTTAAGTGGCAGAACTTTATAGCACTTTGCAAACTTGGCCAAAAAGTGCTGGAAAAAATGTTGAAATTTTCAGAAATTTCCAATGCAGCCACTCTGAGAAGAATGCTTCCAGAGTTCACATAAATTTTACATTTTCTAATATCCCAAAGCTACTGTAAGCAAATCAATCTGTAAACGCTGAACAGAAAATGACCCTTTGTCAATATGGGTTGATAAAGCCAAAGTATGTAACAGAGTTCTTACTAAAGATGAAGAGCATTCTCCACAACTTTCACTGGTGATCTCTGGCCGTTTTGACTCAGTCCTCGTGGAAATAATGTACTGTACTCTTCTTCACCCTGGCAACTTTACCGCCTACACAGGCGCCCACGCAAACATGTCTTGGCACAAATATTGACTGCTCTGAAACAAATGAACATATGCATGCCTAAAACGCCCACATAAAGCTCTTAAAAAATGAAATAAATAAACCTTCCCATCTAATGTTTATGCATCAGCCACAATCACAACCAAGTGAACTGCTTGGTGGATTGATTCAAACCGTTCTGGCTCTTTTGCATTCATTGTTTCAGGAGCACCATTTATATGCAGTGTATAGTAACGTGAGTAAACTTACAGGCACGCTAGGTTCGGACACTGCAATGCTGTCGGGAAAGACGGTGGCCTTCACACACTGGCTGAGAGAGGCAGCAAAACGATACGGCTCATCTGCACGCTCACATCGATTCCTTTGAGAGCATCTGGATGGGGAAAAGAAAGAAATTTGTTTATTTACCTTTTTTTGATCCTTTGTTCCCCCTCCACCTCACCATTATACTTTACATTTTCTTGATGTATCACATAAAATCTCAGTAACAAACACTTTGTCAAGTTACATTGCTTCTAACTTGACATAAAGTGAGAAAGTTCAAGCAGAATCAATAGTTTTACAATCCATAAATGAGCTACAATGATCTATGCACCCAAGAACTGATCCATCAATCAAAGAATAACTTTGCAGACTTAACTAGTGCAAATTGAAAGGTGCTTTGTCGTAAGACCTCCTAATGGCCAGACAGGGTATCAAGAAGCAAGCGACACAGCTACATCCCTCATTAAAACTCTGCCTCCTCCTTCCCATTAAAACTGAGTGCTCCTTCCACACTGTTACACCAAAAGCTCTCCATCGTCAACCAACCCGGCAGTGTTGGCGTTTGGCTAACTGGCTGACTGGTCACAGCAGCTTTAATTGGACTCTGATGGGTCAGCCGTTGTCCACGGTGCTAATGTACTTCTGCGAGTGTGTGAGGGCGTGTGTTGGCGTGTGTTAGGGCTCGTATCATGCTCCTTAACCACACAGTCTCACACAGACAGACTAAGCTACATCTTCATCCTGAGCCTCTGTGTGTAATTATGTTGTCAGAAGTTGAAGCAGACTCAGGCACAGCAAAGCTCACACATGAACACGCACACATAAAGTCATGCACGTGCATAAACACTCTTATGTAGAGTATTCCTTTGGGAAAAATGGAGAAATGATTACCTGGTTTCTTATTTCCCTTCTTATGTAATTGATTTTTTGCCTTTTTAAAAGTTCTCTCTCCTGTTCAGTGAACACGTTTGACTCCATGTCTGCTGTATTTAGCTTATGCCTCTCTCCCCATTATCTGCTTACGTCTTTTACTTTTCTCGTTCTCTTTCACAAGTTGAAATTAGTATACCTTTTCTTAGACAAGGTGTTACTCTGTCTGCAACAAGGTGTTTTTGGCTTTTTTAATCCACAATAGCAGCAGAAAATTATACATAATGAGCTTTCAGGTGTGGGCTGTGGCACCATGTTTTATGCATGTCTCCAATGCTGTATAGGTACAGATGCAAATCCTGGCCTGTTATTAAGGCACAAAAAGCTCTGCATTGATTTTCCACTATGTGAGATTTTATTTTATTTTTTTTGGAAAAGAGGAAAAAAAATCGTTTCAGTGGGGTGAAGTAAGATGAGAGCGCAGCGAGAGGGGTGAGGCGGCGGGGGTGGGAGACGTGCAGGATGGCTGCTGTTGCCATGGTTTCTGGAGACGGTCATTATCTTTGTGTAGTTAGAAGCTGACCCCTTTGCCTCCCTCATTAGCTGAAGAGTGTGCCACAGCGTGTTGACGACAAGTCCTGCCTTCCTCATATTCCCCCCCCCGCTGACCCCTCCACTCCACCAACCCCAGTACAATCTATTATCTTCCAGTCTGGGTCTGGCCTGTCACTCAGTTTCCTCACTGATGCTTAGTGTTTCATCACTGCATTCCGCACATGTGTGCTCAAACACACACCATCACTTCTCCACACATACATCCACTTCACCCAGTCCATTCCATGTAATAAGCAGTAAATATTTTTCTTTCCCTGCAGTAAAAGCTAGAGGCAGTTGACCCTGATTTTGTTCCATCAAAGCCCTGTCCATGGTGCTGAAGTAGCTTCTTCCATAGAGATGTCCAGCACTTTGTATATGCCTTAAACGTTTTCCTTGTTTTTAAGAAAGAAAAAAAATATATTCAACTTTGTGTTCCATGTTACCCATGTGGCTAGTTGTAAATTGCTAAAGGGAAGTCAGGTTTTTGTCAATAACACTTTAACTTTCTTGTGGAGTTTCCAAACAACTGTTGTCCAATCAACAGATTCTCCCTTTCCTGAGTTCTAAATCTCTGCAGCTCATCCAGAATTACCAAAAGCCCCTCGATTGTTTCTCTGATAAATGCTCTCCTGACTGACCAGTAAGTTATGAGTTGGTAAGATTGCAACAATATTCAATTCATTTTTACATGACTAACTGAACGGTCTAAACCAGACATTATTAAGAGGTGTTTTACTAAATACCTCACTTTCTATACCATTCTTTAAAAAAAGAAAATTGAAAACAAGGTATTACATTTTCTTCCACTTTACAATTATGAACTACTTTGCTCTATCCCAAACTAAAACCCCAAACTGAATATTAAAATTTCTTGTGAAACGAGACAAAATATCTAACACACAGCAGTAGTTACTATTATTACAGCCCTGTGGCTTCACTGAAGCCAAGGCTGGTATACATTTGCTATTGCAAAATAGAAGAAAGAGGTATGTATATGTAAAACCTCTTTCTACACTGCATAAAGACAGAAATAGCCCAAACAAGACTTTGGTTTGCATCCTATTCTTATTTATAGTTATAAAAAAACATGTCTTGAAACACAACACTGGAAGGAAAAATTGCCTAAAAACATTCAAGCATCCAGGCATTTTCCTGCTCACATAAACACATGCAGCACCTTCCACTTAATCCTTCACACCTTTGCACATGTGCATACATACACAAACCTCTGCCTTGAAAGCAGGGAGGGTAAAGATTTTGCTCTTCTGTCTATCCCTCCTCTCCCTCTCTCCCCTTCCCTTAAGACTGAGGACGTCAGTAAAAATGCGAAGGCCTGTCTGATTGCTGCTCTTGCTGTGAACACCTTGTTTAAAAACAGGAGGAGAGGACAGAAGTGGAGCCATAAAAAAAACCCCTCCATACCTCAGGAGGAAAAAATGCCATGTAGAGAGGAAAATGACAGCCCAATGGAGATGGTTTGCCTGAAGGGAAGGTATATTGTTGGGAGGATGGAGGGGGTCCATTGCTTTAGTCCCCACTAAGCGCTTAGACCTCAGAAGTATGGTTTTCTAAATGTTTGACTGTGTGTATGTGTTTATGGAGGGTGGTGGGGAGTACGAGTTCACAACTAAGAAACCAGAGAAGAAATCAAGGAAAGAAGGAAGGAAAAAAAGAAAGGAATAAAAAATGGAATCAAGAAAGGAAGAACAAAAGGTAAGAAGGAAAAAATGCAATCGGATTGAAAAGCAATAGAAAGGTAAAGATGAGACATATGGAAGAAAATAAGGAAGGAAAGAACAAAAGAAAAGAAGGAATCAAAACATGGAGGGAAGGGAGAAAGGAAAGGAAAAACAATGTAAGGCAATACAGAAAAATATCAAGAAAGGGAAAGAAGGGAGGAATGAAAGAAAGAATGAAAAACTGTCTAAACCAAATGAAGGACCAAAGGAACATGGGAAAAGGAACAGTAGTGCAAGGAGGGGAAGAAACCGAAGTGAGAAAGTAAGACACAAAAGATAGAATTTAACAAGCAAGAGCTGAGGAAAGGGGTAAACAACAGGAAAGAAATGATGAATGAAGATAGAAAGATGAAAAAGGTAAGCAATTAAAACGGGATTTTAAATTAGAAACTACCGCCTGACTAAGACCAATAGTTGAGGTGACACAGAGGAGCAAGCAGGTCGGAGTCCTGAGCTCATGCCGGGGTTAAAACAGCAACCTCAGCTCTGTGACTGTGTACTGTTCTCACTGATAATGCCACTGCAGGAAGGGACCCACAGGACACACTGCGCACGGCAAGGCCACAATCAATTCACATCATCTCAAATATCCCATTGTGAGTACTGTAGTGTAAAGTGAATCTGCCTATATATGCAGACACCCTGAGCTGTTCATTCACATACCAGGTTTACGCAGGCCAGGAGTCCTTTAAAGGCAAAGGGTCATGAGGGAAACAGAATAACTAAGAGAACTGGCGCTCAGTGCTCTGCATCCCGCCTTAAGCTGTCTTGAGCGAGAAAAGAGAGAAGAGCACAGAAAGAAAGCAGCAGAGCGGGCATGGAAGCCTCTTAAAATGAACAGCAGCATGTAACAGACCCACTAACACTCTGGGCTTTTATGGTTTTAACTGTATTTTATGTCACCTGCCCACATGTACAGTACTCCTGCCGCGTACCAGCTCTACGTGCGGGGAATCTATAGAAATATTGATTGGACTGCATGTTTGTGATCAATATCTCATTAGGCTCCATTGGGAAGATGGATGTGGCCTCCCCCTGTCTGCTAACTCGAGGCTTTAGCTGATGAGGCGGCCATTAGATACGCAGCCCCACATTTACAATGGACTGAAGCAGCCATTTTCACCGCTGGGTTAATTGTTGTTGCCACTGCTAAATTAGAGAGGGATGCTATGTTTGATATAATTTGTACTGTAGCACTGTGATCAACATATTGCTTGAAACACATACATAATCAGGAAAAACAAGGTGCTGGAAAAGAAATAAAACTTGATTTCTACAATTGATATTTAATTTAGATTTGATTGGACATTTGTTTAATGCGTCACCCACACCATTCATGTTCAGTTTCTCTCACTTTAGTTTCCTCTACCTATCGCAGAAAAAGATAAGGTGTTATCTATATGCAGCCAAGAACCAGAATAAAATGTGTGTGTTTTGTTGATCCAACAAGTTCTCATTTTTATTGTAATCTTGTAATCTTAGCCAACAACAACTTGGAGCAACAGCCGTGAAGAGCTGTTAAGCTCATTAAAATAATGGAATTAGAGTCGTGTGGCTTTGGCAAGTCCTGTTGATAATCAGGTGGAGAAGTCAGTGTAAGTCAGTCCGGCCCTTTTTTCAAGCATCTGGACTTGATCTCCTGCTAGATCTCGGTGTTTTCAAATAATATGCTGTTCTTTTCTGTCACGTGCTTCACAGAAAGGATCAAGGTTAAAAGCAACAGTTGAATGCAATGAAAATATTATTTTCTACATCTATTCATGCCGATTTTTTTACAAGTTTTTACTAAATTTAAGGTGACAATGTTGTCTCTTTTTAAACTGACATGGAATAAGTTCAGGGTCTCTGATAGTACAAGTGTATAATTTGTGAAAGAGTGAATATGTCAGTGTATGACAAGCTCAAAATTTGCTGGCATCCCTGGTAAGGATGTGTACAAAAACCTTGAAATAGATGGTTCTTATGGAGATAAATCATGGGTCCTCATCCAGCCTTGTTTGACAGAATTACAGTCTTTTTGATCTTTTTAATTACTGCTCTTACTAGAAACCGTGGCCACGGATTACCAAAAAAAGTTGAGGTTGATGTGCAGGTTAGTAATGCTACTTATAAGGTTTTGTAACAAAAACAAACGGGGCTAATTATACATACACACGTCATATTTTGCAAAGAACAAAAAATATGTATTTGTTTTCTTCTATTAACAATTATGATCTACTTTTTGTTGGTTTTGTCCAGTAAAGCCACAGTACGACTAAATAATGGTGTTTGTTGTTTGATAATGGAATTTCAGTAAGCTAAAGGGGCAGCAATACTTTTTAAAGACAATATATAAAACCTAAGGAGAAAATCAGTTAAAAACAGTTTAGCAGAATTTTTTTCCCACATCCTTCAAATGCTGACTCACTCTGTTGGCAGATACTACACCAACACCTCAAAGCTGTCACACTCATGACAACCTGATTTCACATAAACTCTATTACCAGCAGTTTTTGGCTCACAGATTCAATTGCTTTAAATCGGGTGTTCTAATCACTTCAGTGGCCACAGCTGTGTAAACACAAGCCCCTAGACATGCAGGCTGTGGATACAAACATTTGTGAAAGAACGAGTCACTGCTCCAAGCAGCTCTTAGAATTCCTGCATGGTACCGTGGTCAGATGCCACCCATCCATAAAGTCCAGATGTGAAAGTTTTTTGCAACTAAATATTCTACAGTTAATTGTTAGTATTATAACAAAGGGGAAACGACTTAAGTGAGAGCACCTAAATCACAAACTGGTGCATAGTGTACAGATTGGTACATTTTTGAAGAGTCTATATCTACAGACTTCTATAGAAATAGTTTGTATGTGGCTTCATCCAATGGATTTCTGTATGGATTTCTGTATATAAGCTGCTGTATCAAAGCCTTACACCACAAGGTAAAATGCGAAATGTTCGATGCAATATTGTTAACTTTAGAGTGGTGGAGATGTATTCTCTAAAGAAACAAATAACCCCCATCTATCTGGCAACCCAATGAATGAGTCTGGGTTTGGCAGCTGCATACCTGCTCTGCATCAAGAATGAAGTTTGGTTAACAGAAGATTATAATGACAGAACAGTGACTGTTCTCATCCAACATCAATGTCTGACCTTACAAAAGTAGTTTTGAACAAATATTCCCATAAACACACATCTAAATGTTGTGGAAAGCCTTTCTAGATAGACTGAAGTTTTTATAAGTGCAAAGATGGCCTGACATCATATTAAACTACTATGACTTTTAACTCAAGTTTGTATGTGTGGCAAACATGTATATATGATCAACATAATTTCTTTAACACAACAATTAATCATGCACTTATTTGTTTTTGGCAAACTTTCTCTGCTGTGTATCCTTTGACCTTGACACTGTTGCCCTCTTGGACTGAAGTCAGACTCGCTGCTAATCTTGACAAATCTGAACAAAGCCAGTCATACTCTCTCGCATTAAGGGAGCAAGTCAAGAGAACAGAGACAGAACAGAGATGTGGGACAATCTTAGATGGAAAAGCTTCTTTTGGCCATGATTAGACAGCTAATCCAATAGTGACGAGATGCAGGCAGAGTGAGAAAAAAGCTCTCTGGGGAGGAGGGGAGCATCAGCATAAGTCCATGTTTTTTGGACAGCGGTCAGATGGAGGCTGAACTAAACATTCACGGGACTGCGGCTGAAGAGCGCTCAAGATGATGAGTTCCCTTTGAGCTGCAATCAAAATGCAGCGCCGTTTTGTGGGCCGATGAGTGTGCAGCATCAAATACCCTCTCCCCCCTCTCACATTCTTTTCTCCTCATTCTCATCCCCCCCAGCCCCACCCCCTCTTCTTCTGCCGTCTCATTCTTCTCGCATTCAGAGGATGCCTAGCAGCTGCTGGTAATTAAAGGACTTTGGGAGGCTCAAACCACACTGGATTAAAATAGAACGACAGAGAAAACCGAGATGCCAGTTCTTGGTCAGCAACCCCAAATTCTTACCTCATCTTCCTCTCAAATCGAACTAATGTCCTTCCATGTTCCTAATTAGCAACCTCACAATGCCGCATTTCAATGAACATGCACACACATACAGAAGAAAGGCATGCAGGACACAACAAGGGTTTAGAGGAATAAAGGATGGATATTGCAGATGGCAGCTGCAGAAGGAAAAATGAGGGTGATCAAAGAGAGGGGCATTTATGTGTGGCAAGCCAACCATCTCTGGAGCATCAGAGAGCCGACTCCAGAGGGAAGAGAGAGACCTAAATGGAAGCTGCGCTGCGCCGAGCGGAGATGGGATGAGTGGCATAGCTTAGAACCTACAGTCTCACAAAGGGGCTTGGAAGGAGGCACAAAAATGGAGGAACAGGGACAGATAATTTTATAAAATCAACAATGGCTTTAGGTTGGTGTGAGGGTGGAGTGGGGGGGGGGGCTGAAGGAATCAGCAGCCATCACAGCTGTGGATAGCACAACGGCTGGGAAGAAATGTAATTTTGGGTGAGTGAGGCGTCGGGAGCTCTTCACAAGAAGGATGCAGCTGCTTTTTTTACTCCTGGCAGTCTTTGGCACATCCTTCTATTCTTAGTTTTACTGCACATTCATCTAGCCTTTTTAGTTATTAACACTATTTCACAAACTCATTTGAGACATTTTTTGCCACTCACTCAAAAAATACTTTTGTTGGAAAATATTGCCACAAAGATGATTGCAGTAAGAAATGCTAGTCACTTCAAAGCCACTTTATGTCGTCTAAATAAAATCCAGTGAAAGGGAAATTGACTTTTCATTACAAAGAAAATAATTATTGAACCAAATAGCAAGCACGTACAACAACTTACATTTATTTATTTATTTTGTGAAGCGGGGTTGTATGGATTGCTTGTGGGAAATCAATGAGTTACCAACAATAAGCAATAAAGTATTCTAATTTTGGTGAGAAATCCAAGCAAGTAAAGCATTCCCAGCCTGATTACTCCAGGAATGATGCTAAGTGCTTATCATATCTGAGCGGCACCTTGAAGGTTCAGCTAATATGTCAGTGTTTTTATAAAGGAGGCATTTTCACTTTTCGCAAGTATTTGAGGGTGAAAATGTTACCCTGGAACTCATTTAAAAAAACCAAAGACAAAAATGTCAATACCATGTGGAAAAAGGGCACAAATGGGTGAAAACATTGCAATTTTAGAAAACGTTCCTGTATGGATGGGACGTTATTTTCTATAAAAATAATAATATTGTATTGAGTTTTCCTTAAATGACTTCGACCTTTTGGTCAGCTTTTGATAGGGATATAAAACATAGCATCCTTAACTAACCATTTTAAGGATTTACCAGCTTTATGCCACAATGTTCAAGATGGATGTTAGAAGAGAAGAAGTGCAACCAAGATTGATAATCTTGCGACGGCTCAGCAAGATCAGAAGTTTCTCCGTTCCTCTCAGCATTAAGCCTAACTGATATCATAGATAAGAACTCTGCTGCTTATTGTATCATTATGTTGGTTAAAAATCTCATTTCATAACCTAGAAAAACACTGAGAATAATACACATGTCTATTTAGAACATATTGTTATGAAGAATTATTAGTTTTTTAATGAACATTCATTGTGTAAAAGCTGAAAACATGAATTAAAGTAATTAATGAAGACCACAGCTGTTGAATACATAGTAATGTCTATGGGTCCAACCTAATGGATCTCCATAAAAGCTTCCTATTCTTCCAGTAACTTTATTTCCTCCCTGCTGTAACTCTGCTGGAGCTGACAGGGGTCCTGCCACATTTGGTGCAGGGTCAGGATGGAGAAAGGGAGATTAGGACTAGAGACAGGTGGCACAAAGGTTCCCGTTATTGAGCGAACAGATGGCTGATCTAACGTAAATCAGGGTGCTGACCTTTTCTCCCCACAGTACAATCCACAAGCGCTTATAATTGTACACCAAAACTGACCCCACACACAATGCTTGCATACACACATTCATACTTAAACCCGGCTCATGTTTGCATGAGAACCTGCACACACCTAAAACAGATGTTTCCCTGTCACAGATGCAGTTTCAAAACCTGTTCAGCACTTAGCATCCAGACCCTGTTTCCACGCAGTGGATTCAGATTCCCTTGGACTTGAATCATTCCGGTCCCTAGCACACCTACACAAAAGCATGTGATTAACAACCTCGCATGGAGGGTCGTGTTGTGGTAAATGATCTCTGTGTGAAGGCACGCAGCGCTGAAGGGAATACAGCGCTTCAGTCAGTCTCACCCGTTCCTTTGCAGGCTCATGCTGAATTACCTTGTCGGCAGCCAATTATTTGTCCTGTCCTGGCTTCAGAGTGGTGTAAATTACTTTAAGTGCACTTTGCCAGGCCCGCCATCACGATAATGATAATTGCAGCGGCACCGTGACACACGCAAATATCCAGCTATACCTGGGTAGGAGTGGGGGGATGTAAGCAATGGATTTAAGACAGAGCAGCTAAGAGAATCTCTGCATGCTAGAGACAAAGAGGAACATAAACAATGACTGTTTTACTGCTGTGTTAAATTTACTTTCTGTCCCTTTCTTTGTGATTTCATAATCTAAATGTAAATATAAAAATGTAGCAATAGTATTTTTCAATCTGCATATCAAACACTTGGTTATCTACTATAGCCATTTTTTTTTCTTTTGCATTCTTTATGGACGCCTAAGATTAGTTTTCTTGTAGTAAGTGTTCAGCCCCAGCAGGTGTCACTCATGGCTGTTATGCTTATTCTTGAAGCAGGAGGTATAGACCCCAAACTTTCTCACAGTTCAGTCTTCTGCGAATGACAAGTTATTAAAGTGGACATCTCTATAAGTCTTTTACGTCTTGTTTATAGAAACTGAAATAGTTTTATAAACTCAATCAGATCACTTTTTTTAAAAGCCATATCAGAGCAGTGTAAACCTATATAGCTGCTAAAGTAGCTTTAAACCAGCTCTGCACCTCTGAGGCAGCAGCTGTCCGTTTCCAGGCAGGAGCTGTCTGCTTTTCTCAAGCTCCATTAAATCTGAAATAAATGTTAAGGACAAATAACCTTTATGCTCTCTGTGAGGAAAAACTTCAGAACACTTAAATAGAAACGTCAAACTAAATCTTCCAGGAAGAAGAATTTCTAGACAAATATGACGGTGACTGGTGGATACTTACATATTATGCAGGACACACCAGCCACAGTGGGGATCTCCGGAGCTCAGACACTCTCCACAGGTCCCATACTGCTCACAGGATTCAATAGGAACCTGGGTAACCTGTGAATAAAACAGGATGTCTTTGAGATAAAATATTTACTTTTCAGTCCAAAGAAAATCAATTCAATACATTCTTATAAGGCACAACACTGCCCTCAACACCTATTGTCAGACTTGATAAAAAAGTATAGAAAACCTTAAAATAACCGTTGACAGGTTGATTAAATACATCTTTAATCAACCTGTAAATACAAGTACATTTATTCAGAGGAGGAAAAATTGAATGTTGACAAATATATCTTAACAAAATCCCTGGTGAGACAATAGCTGAAAACCCAAACAATTTGTATGACAATGAATGAAAGTGAAGCATTTTTTAAGGTTGATAAAAATTACAAAATACATTCAATAACCCATGACTTCCCGTTTCCCTGAAGTGTAAACATGACAGAAGTCTATTTCTTTTAGCCACTCTTCAAAATGGGATTGGAAGCCACTGGGCTGAATCCACATTTATTTTGTCACCACATACAGTGAAACAGACGACAGACTTTTTTAGAGGTAAAAAAAACAACAACTTTACTAATAAACAATAACGTAGCATAAATTGGAATCTTGGAATTATCCATTCTGAACGCACACTGTCTACATGACAACTGGTTGATTGTGAGGGCTGCCAGGATGAAGGGGTCCAACATCACAAACTTAAAAATGTATGTCTTACTAAACCTCACTAGGGCTTTGCTGCTAGAAAGCTCAGTCGTCCTCTAATCTGACCAAACACTCTGGGATGACTACATGAAAAAGCATCATTAATGGTCAACTCAACACAACATATTTAATCAGACAGAAAATATCTAAACAATTATACAAGAAAAATCCAGTGATTACCAATAACCTGGTGCAAGGAAGTCTGTGACATGAAATTTTTTTGGATGATGTCAATTGTTGTACTTAACTCAAACCATGAAAACAGCTGTAAGCAGCTGGGATAATTTGGTTGAAAAAAGGAGGTTTCTCTGCCATCAGTGGACGTCTGTGTGCCCCAGGGGCGACAGTCCAGCTCCACAGATCCTGTGCAAATACGCCCACACATGGACGAGCGATGACAGATGTAGAGACTTGATTGGAAGACATGTATCAAGAGCTGAAGCTCTATCTTTTTTTTTTTTTTCAAAAAGTGTAACTTAGCTACATAGCAAACAAAATGTCAACAGGAATAAATTTGAGGAGGTTCAGAGCAAAAGAAACATCTCATGTCAGCCATGAACCACTAATCCAAACAGGACAACTGGTCTGCAGTCACTTAATGAACAATAATCCTTGTGCTTATACTACTACTTTAAAGGACAGACATGTTTACTTGCATCAAAATACAGTTGAGTTTCCACACTGTCCTGTATGTGAAAACAACAGGAGAAAAATATCAAGCACACATCACCTCAAGTAGCCAAACAGTGTGAATGTGAGTCAGCTGTGTGATCCACAGCCTATTTTCAGCTGCTACACGACATACTCTCATCCCTCTGAGTGCTTTTAAACTTACAGTAATACTAGGTGGAATATACACATGGGCATTCCTGATCTTAAATGCTGCCATGTAAACCGTGATAACTTGATAATAAAGGGTGCTACACTATTTCTGTGTTTTGAAAAATATGAGTAAAACTTAGTTTTATAGCAAGTACCCTCTCACATATGGTGTGACTTCTCCTAACATAAATAATGAATGACTGCTCACAAGAAGACAACAAAAAAATATATATGATGGTGTTTTTATATGTTCTTATAGTTCCTATGGAGAACTCAGGACTCACTGATTGGTGAAACTTTGTTGATTGTTGCAAAAATAGCTTTTTCCAACAGAACTTTGAATTTTATTCAGTGCCATGTTGGATAAATGCACTGTTGGATATATTATTTTCTGTTTAATTTCACATAGAGTTAAGTTCAGAAAATATAGAAGTTACATACCACTGAGTTTGGAAAAGCAGAAGGAAATCATGTTAGAAAAGTAAGGCTTACTAGTTTATTAAGGCTGGATTAAATCCATTGACAGCTATATAAAATGAGGTAAATGCACGTTTCGTCCTGATGCAAGCCAACACCACGGTAGCTGATTTTATACCTTACATTTTAGTAATGATATTTCCGTTTACCATCAGTAAAAATCAAAACCTGGGAACCCCCTTTTAAGTTACGTTGTTTTAAAAATAATAATGACGAAAAAGAAGAAAGCACATCATAGTTCTTTTCAGTCTATGATATCTGTGCATGTTTGTGCATGCTTTGAAAGCATGCAAGTCCCCCGTGGCAGTCATACTCACTATTGTAGCTCATCAGGTCAAGACCAGGAGTTGCACACATACTGACAAAGCAACAAAATTACCAAAAAGAATACAGCAGATAAACAAATGAATGGAATCTCTGAATATATTGCAGATTCATTTTCAGTTCTCTGTCTTAATTTTCTGTATATTGTCCTGTTGGATAATAACAGCAGATGTTGACAGCATTTGGAAGCTCCTTTGTAAAAATGTGGAGAATGAATGAAGGGTGCCTCTAGTAGCTTTTCAAGACTGTACATTACACATACTGGGTGAACATAATGTCCAAAGTTAAATTAATTTAAGTTTGTGGATGTAATGTGACAAAATGAGAGATGGCCTGTGGCGTGAAAATACTTTTGCAATTCTATGTAATGCATCAAGTTTAAAAACAGCTGACAGTGCAATTTGTAACATGTGTCTGCCATTGCAGTGTCGCTGAAAAAGTTGAAAGCTGTTAGACCTATCAACTGGATCCAAAAACTAAGAACTATATGAGACCCAGGCTGTATAGTATTCCTTGTTTTGTCTCCGCAATCATCCAAAAACTTCCACATCACCCATCCACCTGTCTGCCCCGAACCCTGCGGCAACTGAGAGACGCTCCCAGAGGACAAAGGAAACCATTGACACCGTTGGGATTTGACAGTCCATGTGGCACTTCCATCGTGCAGACTCCTGTTATATTAACCCCTGTCACTTCAACAAACTCCATTTGTGTGCGTGTCTTGCCTAGCTTCAGGACAAACAGGTGGCGCGCTGTAATGAGCTGCAGACGGGGGTCACATCAGCAGCAGAAGCGGCAACTGATGACAAACAAGCCCACCAAGAGCGAAACTCGACTGAGTGAGGGAAGCGGCAGCTCGGCGTGCGTGGGCGCGCACAGCTCAAAGCCTCAACCCAATGTGAGAAAGCTTAGCTTTAGCAGCAGCTTGCATCTGCTTGAGTTTCATTACCTCCACCTTAAAGAAAGTCGTCAGATCCTTCCCAAAAGCATGCACAAGTCTGACAAAACTTAAGAGTGTAACTTTCACAGAGGCCCAGCCAGAGGAAAGGGTTACAGTGTGGAGACAGCTGTCAGGGAGTGGTGAGGACGGGGGGTCTTCATGGTCCTTATGGAGCTGTATGTAAACACAGACAGAACAGTCTGACCTGGCAAGCTGAAAGGAAGGGGAACCGCATCAAAGAGAAGAAAGGCAGCAAAGAGGTGAACCCTGAAATAGCACAGCATTAGGGAGGAAAAAGTGTGCCTTAGTTATTAAAGGTTTATGTTTCTTTGAGTTTTGTGATGCTTAGATATGGCCTGGGTCAGCGGTGGAGATGAGGGGATGGGCTGAGGAAGGGGCACATAGCAGCTGTTGCCCAGCACACGCTACAGTCACTCATCACAGCAGGCCTGCACAATGTAGCCCCTTCTCCCACTGCGCGTGCATGTGTTTGAATGAACACATGCACAGTGCCGTAACGGATGTGCAGACTGTTGTTTCTGGGATTTCAAGAAAGACAAAGAAGGATTGCATGTGATCCGATAGCCAGTGTGAGTTTCTTTGAATCCGTTTCCCAAGAAGGCATTCACTTAGAAAAGTATTCTAACCCTTTGGAACTTCCCATATTTGGTCACAACAAAACTATCGTAGTACTTTATTGGGATTTATTTTAATTACCCAAGATAAAGAACTGTATAAATGAAGTGAAGGAAAAATTATGCATGAGTCTGTGGTGATTTATAAACTGGAGTTCTCATGGCTACTTTCAGCAATTGCATTATTTACCACTCTCTATTAATAACAGTTGTATTATAAACACTTTCTCCCACCTGAGCTACAGATCTCTACAGCACCTCCCAAGAACAGAAGTCTCTCAGCTTTAGTAATGTTTTATTGAATTGAAAACCAAATATTCTTTTCAAGTCACTTATAATTAATTATTTTCAAAGTATGTGTGACCTTGCCCCCCTCAGGGAGCAAATGGACAACTGCCACCCAAAACCTTTAAATAATTATTGTCAAACTTCCTTCTATTTTTAAATTTTGTTTGGTCCAGAGGTTGTCTCTGTACCTGCATAGATTTATATACTAAATATTTCTGCATTTGGTGTCTGAGGCTTTGTGAAGGCCCCCCACACACTTTGAAATACTTTACTCCATGCAGGTTTGCATATAGTTGAAGCATGAGTTTGCGGCGGACGTCCTCCAGACATGTTCACACAAAGACACATTTTTACGACTGCGTACTTGTACGACTGCTTGGCGGGAAACAGTATTCACATAAGATTGAGAGTCGGTGCAACCAGTCACAAGGATGCACTTCTGTCAGATTGCTACTTTGTACCAAGCTAACAGGTGTGCAGTGGATACCTTAGGCACCCAACCAACTCAAACTTGAAATTATCCATGTGGGTTGTGGGAAATTAATGAATTTATCACAGAAAATGTAGGCAATTAGTACAGTCGTCTTTGAAATCTCAACTGTCTACAAACACCAAGTATTTGGTCCTCTTTAATGCCTGCAGCTACTTTTTTGGGTTTATTTATTTTCCTCATGTAATGCACTCCCCCCTCCTTGAAGAACTCTGGTGCCCCCTATGGGAAGCATGCCCTTCACTTTGGAAAGACCTGTTCTATCGCATAATATTCCAATAAAACAGAGGTTTACGGCTAAAACTTTAAAAAAAGTGAAGAAGGCTTAAGGGGTACAAATACTTTTGGAAGACATGGTAAAGATGACTACAGTGTAAGTTTAGCACTGTCAGAGAGAAGCCCTGTGCCCTACTTTTAAATGAATGCTAATAGAATTCCAGCTTGAGTTGACCTCGCAGGGGGTTATTCAACCACAGAGGCTACAGTGGAGTCGCATACAGGAGCGATCAGGGTGACAGAGTGACAGCTGAGGGTTAAAACAGCTTCCACTCTTTCAGTGTTAGTCTGAATAGCCTTCAGATCTCATTATTATAGCTGACAAGTAGCCAAGGAATGAATATTCTTTAGCTAAAATACATAGCCACATTGATGCCTGGCTTTAAATTACAGTTTCATGCAAAAATACAGTTCAAAGTTCATATTAACTGAGATTGAGTAAACTGTAAAGCAGTAGGTCTTTTTAATGAGGTCCTCTTTTATTAGTGAGACAATCAATGGTTAGGAATTGTGAAATGGCAACTTTTACAACTGATAGTGACTTGTAGCTGTCTAAATAGTCTAAATGAACTTTAATCCCTTACCTGCTAAACGGAAACTCTCAGCAGATAACAGGCAGGCTGAATGGGGTACCACATTTGGTGTTCTGTTTTATTCCATTACAGAACCTGTTGGATTTGGAAATTTGTTCAACTTTTTGTAAATCTCAGAGGTAAAGATACTCATTCTCTAAGAAATAGACAAAGACTGTTTTTGTAATGCTGGCAGTGCTAAATGCTGATATAAGATGCTAAAGATTGCTTAAAAGTTGCAATTTGTCTGTTTTTAAAACAGCCTCTCTGAGCTATTAACGGTAACTCGCTTGACCAAAATATTTTTCAGTTTTGTCATTGTATAATATGGTTCTAAAAAAGAAATCAGCATTGGCTAAAACTATTTTAAGTAGGTCAAAGTTTTAAAAAAAATACACAGATCAGAAATTAAAAGTAAGAAGTATAATATTGGGGAACCATTTTTTTCTGCTCAGGTGTCCATATAACCTCTTTTTGATAAAATAGCAGTTTTTGTTTATTTTGGTCTTGGTTCACACTGAAATCGCTTCTGGTGTTTATGCCAGAACTTTCACTTATTGTGAATAAATTATCCACTTTGCTTGGCAGACAACCGTTTTCCTGCCTTTGATTAGGAGACTGGAACTGGACTTCCTTCTTTTTTAGTTTACATTACACTCTTAGACAGGACTCCATATTTGAGATAAGGTATTACAGTAAGCCAGCTATAAGAGCATTATTGTTCACCATAATGAATGCAGAACTTAGCCTACTGTGATTTAGATGTATCACATGAATTAAGTCCTGTTTATTGAGAAAATCAAGCCATTCAACAACAACATGTGTTATTATTTTTTATTATTGCAAAACAGAATGAAAAAAGCAACAAAAAAAAAAAAAAAAGATAAAAAAGATAAAATCCCTGGGGACATATGCTCCCTGTGTGCCTTATTTTTAAAACGGTTCTCAGAGAAAAAGAAAATCACAAAGGAGGATCGAGATTTCTCACAGTGGCAACAAACAGTCTGACAACTTATGCGCACTACAGAGAAGTAAGGAAGACTTTCATCTGTTCCCTCGTCCGTGAGCCTGAGAATGAATGGTGGCTCAATTTCTGCCCCCCTGCCCTCAGGCCAAGCCGTGCTCACTGTAACTCTGTGATGGATGGGGGCACTGGGGCTAAGCATAAAGAGAAGAAGGAAAAAAGTTATAAAGGAGGACAGAGCAGAGTGGAAACGGCCCATTGCACGCGGTTCTGATGGGACCCGGTGTGTGCAGCCAGATGTGCCATAGCAGCCAGAGTGAAAGAGAAAAAAAATCCCAGTCACCAGTAATGGAGAGGAAACTACTTTGCACGCTGTAGTCAAGGCAACAGCCAAGGCTCTGACCTCAGGAACACCTCCACATCTAGCTGCACCAACACCAATCCCTCTAACCTTCAAAACCTTGAGCTGTGCATGGCAAACAGCTAACACCTCTGGGACTTCCTGTCATCTACACCTCCTTTAAAACATGTATAAACACACAAGCGCGCGCACACACCAGTGACCCCTCCTTCTACACCTATCCATTTTTAATGAGAGTAAGCCAGGATACCACGTCACTGGAATGAGGCACATCGATCATGAACACAATACCCATTCTAGCAGAGAGGAAGAGAGAAAGGCACAGGAGGGGCCAGTGCAACCGAGTGAGTGTGCGTGTGTTGGGGTGAGTGTGTGTGTTTGAGCGCGACTAATGACAAAGGCACAAAAGCTGAGCAAATACTTGCTGCTGAACAAATGAAAAGCGATGAAATGTTCAGTCTCGTACTCCCACAGTGACCCTGCAGCCACTCTTTTCTGCATTAAGGAGACCAACACAAGGACGACTGAACCTTTAATCTGCTCTAGTAATCCAGCTGAGGCTTCTGCTCAGGACAACAGCTACATATCCCCCTGCCTCACGCTCTCCTCCTTCTGGTCCCCTCCTCTAAGATGTAAATCCGTCCACTTTACCATCAAAGACCCTAAACATATCTGCACTGTGGTGTTGTGGCAAAGCTCTTCCATCTTTTTCCATAAAAATGGGAGACTTTCTCTTTCTTTGCAAAGAAGCTAAACCAATGAGAAAACTAATCTTAAATGTTCCCCTTTTTAATTAACTTTTAGCCAGAGTTTTCTAAAGATCGATGGAAAAACAGACAGACGGATACTCATGCAAACTTGGAAACTACCTGGATCTCATTTGAAACTTTCTTAGACTGTGAATGAGCCCCTGTTCTTCAGAAATAAAAGTGGGATAAATTACTCGCCTTACGCAACCTGAGGGTTCAGTCAGTCGCTCAACTTGTCATTAATATTCATTCTAATTCTGGCTAGAAGTGAAAAGCGAGGTGAGAGGCTCTGTTGAAGTGTTGTGGCTAGTCCAAGGATAATCATGCCTCAAGACTCACACCAATTACTCCGAGCCTGATTAAGGACAGAATTGGGACACAGTCGTGATTGCCGGGCTGTGCGGGTTGCTGATCTTGTAAAGGCCCTGAGCTGAATGTGCTAAGATACCACCACAGCTGGGAGATCCGGTCATCTAAAACACATTCCAGAAACTGATAAAGTAATTACATTTTGCAGCAAACACTCCTTCTCATTGAGTATTTGAAACAATCTACAACCTTTGTATCCTGCAGATTTTTTTCTACTGTATCCGTCTTGTGCTCTGTGTGTAGAAGCTGCTTCTTAAAATTGCTTGTTTTCCCTTTTTGCTGCTATTGCTGTCGTTACAAATGTCAGAAGACTTTGTGACAAGTCATCTAAAGGAAACAAGTTTTATGTAGGAATGCAAGATATTGATTTTCTGCCACTGCATACAATTTCTTACATGGGTGTCTAATGCAGAATACATTGAGGATACATCAAAGTGGAATTCAGAGATACAGCAATATGTGTATTAGAGTCTCTTCTGAAGGGCAGGCCTTTTTTTGGTAAGTGGTTTTCTTGGATAACTGATTTTGAAATGGGACCAATATATTCAGGGTATTACTCACTGATTTCAAAAGGCCAAACATGGGAGAGGAAAAGAAAAGGCTGATGCTAAATAAAATGACACAGCTGTGCTTACCCAGAGTCATCTCACATACTCCACAAATAATTAGGTGTGAAAATAGGAGCTTTTAACCAATACCGCCAAGGCCAACACCTCCAACACCTCTCAGCACATCTTTCGTATTATTTTGCTAAATTGAAAGATAAAACAGACACAAACACACACACACATTTACTTTGTATTACTCAACTTAGTTTGAGCTCTAAGATCTAGGTCAATTGAAAACATCAAGACATTAGAGCAGAAAGAAAGAGAATTATACTGTTAGTAAGAACCTCATGCTATATTTAAACTAAGTCATTTAGAATTGATAGCAGGTTGAGGTGGTTATTGAGCTAAAACTGATGACTTTGATCATTTTCCAATCACAGTTTAGGGCTTAACCCCCACTGAAAGCCCTTAGTTCCTGCCAGACTTGATCCCTGGCAGCTCATCAGGAGGAACAGACTGGTGAGAGACAAAACTGCCAGGGAGCAAGAAAGGGGAGGAGCAGGTCAAGCATGAGCCTTCTGACCGAGGTTTGAACTCTAAAACGAAGCAGCCATGACAATTAAAGCTAAACGTAAAATGTATAACACATTTTAAGTACTGTAGCTTACAATAGTATTAGTCTTTAATTGTTGCATTATAAACACAAACAATGCATTTCAAGGAGAATTTTTAAGACAGATAACACAGAGTAGTGTCCAATTGAAAAGTCATGATCGTTTCCACTATTTTGCACTTTTTTTGTTCTAAATAAGAATCTGAAAGGACAAATTGTTTTTATCTGCAAGAGAAGTATGGCTTCGGAGAACATTTATTTTCCAGCAAGACAACTGGAAGCATCCAGCTACAGCTGCACAGAAATGGTTTTGTGTAGACCAAAATCAAATTGAGCATGTGAATATGTGGCATAAATTAAGAATTTATCTTCACCATCCAATTTAAGTGTGAACTATTTTTTGCAACAAAAAACACATTTGTTAAGCTTTATATACTCCAAAACAATCAAAGCTGCAGCTAAAGTTAAAAGTAGTTTAACTGAAGCAAAAAGCAGCTAATAAAATATTGACATATAATTTACTAGATAAAAATAAGTGCCATTTTGTTATTTATTTCTTCTAATTCATAATGTTTTCCTACTTTCGGTTGGCCTTTCATATCACATCCCAATGAACTACATTAAAGTTTGAGGATCTAACATTGCAAAATGTGGAAATGTTTGAGAAATATGAATTCTAACACAGGCAGTACTATGGCAATAATTGTATATTCAGCCTTAGAAAGAAAGCAGAAAACAGTTATACGTAATGCTATTTTTCCCTGCCTGTCAGACTGTATTTGTTTTCTGGCCTCTATTGTATTGTTCATAGAATCATTAAAACATATTGCATGGTCCTCCAGCAGCACTGGTTCACCTTTTCCTTCAGTCTAAGCAAAGGGAAAAAATATGCTCATACAGACATGAGAGCGAACACATGCCATACTGAACAAATAAACCAACCAGTTCTACAAACACGGCACTGAATACCAGTCGGAGTCCGCCAAACAGGCAGTCAACATTATAGATTAAAGACAAAGTGGGGCAGCGGGCAACATAAAGAAGATCGAACAGTCCCCTAATCTCTGTTTACGTGTGCAAGTGTAGATATTTACAACCCAAATGCCTAGAGGGCGGAGTCAGAGGGAAAGGTGGGAGGCAGAGGAGGGAATGTGAGCATAGAAGTAATGGAGTGAGGGAATCGACCAGTGAGAAGGATGAAAAATCCAACAAGTCAATGGAGCCAGGAGTTTATCAATTATGTATGTCCTCATTCGCCTTTTTGGTGAAGGAGAGGAGGATCATATGAAACAAAAAGGTGAATGTTGTGTGTGCTTTCCATCATGCACAAACTGAGCTTTGGTATATATCTAACTGTAGTCCTTGTTGCTGAAAAATGCCAGGAACGTTCTCAATACCTCCTATCAAAAATTAGATCCATAGCAGTAGAGACATGGAGAAATATTGAATTTTCAGCCACTTCTTGCTATCTGTTTTTGCCTTTCACAAGAATATATATTTACTCAGAATAAGTAACAAAATGAACTTTGAGACTTGCAAAGAAAAGCCATAGTTACGTATTTATGTTTGATTTAACCCTGTTACTTAAAATAAAAGCAAAATGTCATGCAGTGCTAAAGATACTCCACAGCCTTTAGTTTTCAGTCACACTTTCCCATTTGAGGTAAAGATGCTCAGATAGATACTGACATTATCACATCAAAGTGCCTGACTTTTTACAGACCTTCTTCACCTTTATTTTCTACATCTATTTTCTTCTCTTTTCTTCCTCCTCCCAAACTCACTTCCCCACTCTTGGGTTTACTCTTTTCTGTGGCTGCTGGTCAAGGTGGCTTCCTTGCAGTCTAATTCAGTCAGGAGCCTAAAAAGGAGGAAATTATACCCATACTGGCTGACCACTTTGCTCTACCAGCTCCCTTGTACCACACTTTCTCACTGGTAACACTTTACTGACATTTAAGAAATGGAAGCAAGGAGCTGCAGAGGCACCTTCAGATGTTTCTGGATGTGCAACTGTGCATGCATGCAAACGTCTAAATAAAACAAAGTGTTAGTTAAAAAGACTTCTGTTGCAAAAGGCTCCAGGTCAAATAACCCTTTGCAATTTATGCAAAATTTAACTGCAAATTATGTTCCATAATGTTTAGGCTTAAGTTTTGTTTTATTTATATTTTAATTTCTTTCAATAGGTGATCTTCAGGCTTGTCCAGTGAAATCTCCTACTGTTATGTAGATTGTGTTAGCCTTTCTACAACTTTCATAACCCAGTGTACCAACACCTGAACAAGGAGAACATTATGGTTCTTAGTAATGCTCCTGACAGCTTTATCAAACCTGAATGATAAAATCCCGAGTTCACTTCCTCTGTATATTAAGCCAACACCTACTTTGACGGTCAAAAATGCTTTATTGGTTAAGCAACTTCGGCAAGCACAAGGGTGAAACAAAAAAAAAAAAAAAAGCATAGTTCAAGTATTTGTTTACTTAATTTCAGTAACTTAAAACAAAGACTATTGTGTACATAAGGTGCACTATTGTGCAATTAAAGTAAATGTAAGTGCCATAATTCTGCAATGCACTGCCAGTGAACCAATTACATTAGGAACTTTGTGTTTTAATAGACTACATTTCTGCCATATTGATGTCATAAAAGGCTGCATTCTTCCACTTAGCCACCATCAGACAGAACAAACTGTGTCCCAAATGGCATCAGGGTTTAGGTAAAGCACCCACTTCACTGCCTAATATGATATGAAATCAGCAGTTGGTTTTGAAATCCCACTCTTACATTGGTAGAAACTCTAATGTAATGGTTTCAAAACTATAACCCTTTGTTCATTTTATAAGTCATAATCTATGATTTGCTAAAATTGATCCAACTACATTTCTACAACTACATCTCTGCCAGACTTATTGTTGTGGGAAAACTGACCATAATATTAGTGGACTCGAACAGGCCAGCTAACAGCTTTGTCCAGGCCTGGGACAAGATAGTCTTTCATGCTTCCCAACTAGCACTTTCACTCTAATTCATTCTTCGACTCTCCTCTAATGTCTTGCCCCTCCTGCCTGCTCCATACTTTGGATTTTGTTTTTATTTTTCTAGTCCGTATTCCTTCTCTAAAATTGTAGTCATTGTTGTAGTCAGGTTTATGCGTCTCTTAAGAAGGTGGCACAACCTGCCAACCAAATGGGTGTTTCGGTGTGGAGTTTGAATATTCTAATCACACATAATTGTTTTCAAGAAACTCTAGGCTCCTAGCAAAGCAGAAATGGCCATTGGATAATTTAAACCTTTGGTCTGGCAATGTTAAAACTGCTAAAAACATGATAGCATTACATTTGTTTTGGCTCAAAGAGTTTCATCAACTCAAATTATGAAAGCAAAAAAAATAACTATGCACATAATTGGACTAACTAATTTGTGACCATGGGTATATAGTGATATGTCTTCCTTATTTTAACAAATTTTTTTACAGCATTGTGATACCAATTACCAAGATAAACATAATAATCAGGATTCCAAATCATCATAATGTTATCAACTTAGTATAGTGCAAATCTCTTTTCTTCATTGCCTGATAATGCCAGATTACAGTCTATTTCTGTTAATTATCATCTAACGTCTGTTGCATCTTTGTGTAGAACTCAGGGTCACCTCATTTTAGTAACAAAGAGATGTGCATGGCCTTCCTCATTATAAATTTATTTATAACTCTGCTTTACTGACTGCACTAAGTGGTAGCTTTTTGACTGGTTTCCTTGTCAGTCAATCCACTTGTGTCGACCTATTTTTACCCACCTGTCCGGGCCGCTCGTCTGTGTGACAACCTTCATGCTTGTCGCCCCACTGTATCTCTTTCGATCCATTCCTGCTCTCGTCTTTGTCCAACTTGTCTGAGTGTCTCTCAGTGGGATCCCAGACTGTCAATGCAGCCAGTAATGAGGTGTATGCTTCAGTCAGCATGTGAGGAGTTAATAAGGAAGCAGCACAGGCCATCACACATCAACAGGCTTTGAGTTTGTGTGTCATGTGTGTGTACGGAGAGTGTGTTGGGAGCCTCCCTGGCACACTTAACGGCTGTCTGTCGACCAACGGGAGTATTGATTTGCAGTGGAAAAGCAGACAGAGATGAATTCTGATCCACAGAGGGACTCTGCAGCGCATGTCTGAGTGTGTTTTTTTTTTTTTTTTTGGAAGCAGGGGTGTGCATGCGTGTGTAACAGCATGTGTGTGTGCACAAGTGAGCATGTTTGTTCTCTTTGTTTCAGCCTCTCTTCCAGCATACACCATGTACATACAAATGAAGGGTTTGGATACACCCTGCTGCTCTCAGGGCTGTTGCTTGTGGGTACACATGTGTGTCTGTGTGATGAATATTAGTCTGTGAGGAGCAAGATGGAGAGACAGATAGGGAAGGAGGTATTGATAACTAGGCTCAGGTGGTGAGGAACACATCATCTAATCTAAAACTATGCGTGTGTGTGTGTCTATGATTGTTTATGATTTTTGTGTTCTGCGCACGTTACTTGGGCGATATGCAAACTCCAGCTCAGCGGGGCTTCGGTACTGAGATATTAATGGGATTCTGAGATACTGGTGAGGCTCTTCAAAGACCTCATCAGACCTTTTAATAACGTCCATGATTGATTCCAATTTGAGCCTTTGGTGAGAATCAGAAACACAAAGATTGATGGAAAACTTTTACATCGAAGAAAATATTATTAGATTTGGCTCTAAATAAATTCCATGGAGTTAGAGGAAGAAAGCAAACTGCGAGTGATCTTGGTTGGTGTGTCTGAAAGTGCCTGGGTGTCTTTGTTTGGCAGTAGAGGGAAAAAAAAAATCAACATAATGAGCCCAAACTGCCTTTGTGTCTCACTCTCTTCGTCTCTCTCTCCACCCTCTGTCTTTTTCTCTCTCTCATCGCACAATTTTCAGACAGCTGCCTCTGTGCAGCCAAATTAACTGCTCCCCGGTTGCTTTTGAAAAGTGGGAATTTAATAAACATTTTGCCTCCGGGGTACATAGTGCTCGTGGTTCCAGAACTTTAGTTTTAATTGCCTTGAGTGATAAACAGCAGGTTTCAGACCCCTCACTCGACATGTTTTAGCCCTTTACTGTGTTGCTATATCTGGAAGCTTTGTTATCCTTACGGTTCCAAATATCAGAGCTAAAGGTCATCAGCATGGTTATATTTCAAGTAAGAAAGAAAAATACTCTACATTTCTGGTTTTGTCTAACCTGTGGCTTTTCTGATGTTTTTACTCAAATATTGTGTTAAAGTGTCATCTATATTATTCTCAGAACATAAAGGAAATACTGCTAAACATACAAGATGTCAATTATACAAAACAAAAAACTAAACAGTCACTTACAAACAATAAAACTAGGATGTACAGTACTGAGTTAGGCCCTATCCAGAGTAACAATGATATTTTGTCAAAATCAATCCACATGCAAACTGCAGTTTCAAAATGCTTTCTAGAGTGAGTTTATTTTAAGGGGGAAAAAAAAAAGTTTTCATTACATCCATGTGAACATAAAGGCTTTCTGAAAACTATTAAATATCTCAAATGCATGTAGCATTTTAGTTGATTTCTAATTGTACTTTATTATATTCTTTATGGCTATAGGTGACCTTCATCTCACTAAGATCACACATAAACACAGATATATGGAAACTATCCAAGCAGAAAATAACTATAGGAATGAGTGCAGACATACAAAGATAATCATTTACAGTAACGCATATATTATGAAGCGATGTACATGCTTTTCGAAAAGTACACCAAAGAGTAAACCAAAGAAATACATAAGATCTAAAATACACACATTATTAAATTGAATCTGCAATGGGATTTTTGGATTTTAAAGCATACTGTTATTTCTCCTGGGCACCAAGAGTTTTAAAAGGGTACCTGGCCTAATTTAATATCAAATACACTCCCATAGACAAACACATACACATATTAAATCCACACTTGCACAGACTAGGCGAAGAAATAATCCATCACTAAGGTGGAGGCTGACAGTTTTGTCAAATTGAGCCGCAGGGAATCAAAGAACAGCATTGTGGAATTGAGTTCTCCCATCGGACGCTGCTCTGACAGCAGAGAAGAAAGGAAAAGAAGACAGGAGAAAGGGGTGGAGAAGGGTGGGGAAGGGTGGGGAAAAATGGGGAGTGTGCTGCACAACTCCACCACACGGAGGGAGGGAAGGGTTGAGCTGCCATGGCTGCCCCATCAAAAGCAGAAGTCTTCCTGCAGTGTCCTGTAAACCTGGCCTTGTGAAGGACAAACGAAAGACATATTGCAGCCCTGGCAGCATGACCATTATCATTCAGTAAAACACACACTCATGCACACTTTTGCAAACGGCTAGGCACAAAAGGTCAACTGAGTTTCTGCCAAAGACAGCATATGAACTCAAGGTCTGGCTAAAAGGCAACCAGTGACAAACTCGTTCACATGTGGCGCACACACACATTTTCAGTCGTTCAGAGGGCAGCTGGTGTAAAATAAGCTGTCAGTATATCTCAAACAAGAAAGAAGACAAGCAGTGTGAGACCTTTTCTCTAAACACCTGGACCAGAGCTGATGACAGAGTCTGCTACAACCCAACTGTTTTCACTGAACCTAAAAACGGTCTACAGCACACTTCACACACTCACTGGACTCCACTGTCAACACTTGGAGAGAAAGGAACTAATATACATGAAGTGGGACAATGAAAGCAAGAGTGAGAGCAAGAGAGACTTTCAGACACAGCCTCCCCAATTATCGACCAAACATTGCTGCTGCTTTACTCTTTTCCTGGCTCCTGACAAGCCTTGTCGTGGTTCCTTCAACTGGCACTCGTGTTTCTCCCTGACACTCTCTAGGCTTTAATTAGGCTTGTAAATAATTATTGCAATTAAAGCTAACAATTAGGAGGACTGAAGCACTGCCATTAGTCTCACAGTAAATGTCATGAGCATTCGGCATAGGCGCTGGGAGGAAGCAGACAAATCCTGGGCAGACAGTGAGAGTGAAAAGAGACAGAATGAGGTGCAGTGGGGAGGTGGGGATGGGGGACTGTATGAAGGCAGCTGACGTAGTCGCAGCACTTAATTATAGAGCTGATTATTCTGGTAGGATGCCTCCTGGACCATTCCTTTTGGCTCGCATTTACAAAGTATACATGCGCAAAATTCTTCACTGAATATCCACAAAGCCATTTCAAACCTCAGTCCAACGCAAAACCACCAGCATCCAGTTACAAGTGAAATCTGTGATGATAACATTCGATTATTATTGATCCCCCCCCCACATTTTCAGTTTTCAAACATTGTTAAAGATAATTTATCAGTCTAATGCAGCTCATACAATGATTTGATACACTCAGGGGGACACATTGTGTATTTGAGGTTAATTCTGATGATGATGACTAACATAAAAAAATAACACACACAGGAAAATTAGAACATAACAGAAGAGCTGTAAAAATTGTCCTAATATCAGCATGTTACACAACAATCAAGGTGACTTAACAGCTGGACAGATAGTCATCATCAACTTCCATACATGTTTGCTTAGAAAATAGCTAATAAAGCAAATTAATGAAAAGTTTGCTGGGAGGGAAAGTTTACACTGTCGCATTAAGACAATTGTGAAGCAAATCCCAATCACGGTTTAGAGAGAGATTCACAGGGCTCAATGGTCCAAAATCCTCATTTTAGATGAAAGTGGATTTCACTTTTTTAATTAGAAATTAAGGTCACAGAGTCTGGAGGTACAATGGAAAGGCAGGAAAATTTATGTTGCTTGAAGTCCCAAGTGACCTTCGCACAGGCAGTGATGATTTGGGGAGTCATGTAAATCTGCGGGTTTTGGTTAAGGTTGAAAGTTAGAGAAGTCACTTTCAGGAATGTTTTGACATTTGTTAATTTCAAATTCCAACTTGACTCGAGATCTGCTCGCACTGCCAGAAATATCAGTAACTCCTTCAATGACAATGGCATCTCTTAATATAGACCAGTAAACTGACCTATTCAAAACATCTCTGACAATCTCTAAAGTATTGAAAAGACGAGGATGAAAGACAAGAGCCAACAACGCAAAAAAAGATGAAGGCCAATATTAGAGCAATCTGGGTCTTCTTGACATCTCAAGATGTTATTAGCCTTTGGTTACTAGACAAAGGCTAATAACTTCTATGACCCACAGCAATGATGAAGTCATAACCAAGTACTGATACTATACTTATTTTTCAGTAGCTTGATTTTTTTTTTTTTGTTTGAAAATCCTGTGTGATTGATCTATATAAAAAGAATTTAACTTTTTGATAAAATTTTCAATTACTGAGGCATAACTGCATTTGTATGATAAACAGTAAACCTTCCGGTTTCCAGATCTCTCAGACAGGAAGGGAATCGGACTTTCCCAGAATCGGGTATCTTTATTATGTTCTATTACTCCACAAGGACTGCGAAAGTTAACAGCACTGTCAGTGGGTTTAAGCTTATCACTGAGTGTCACAAAGTGAAATATAAACCTGCAACGCTGAGGTTGAAATTCATTTATTTGCAGTAAGTTTGTCCCATAGATTAGGTCAAGCTACAGATGACTCAAATTAAATCCAGATGCTCTGCTAACATGACATGATGATCTAGCTTCTGAGGTTAATGTGAGCACTATGGAATACTTTGTACTGACCTCCACTGATATAGCAAGAGCCATGTTAGTAGGATGTGAGAAGGAAAAAAAGGGGGGACAAATGGGATGTACAAAGAGGGTCAGGCTGGGACACTTGTGTGCACAGGCTTCTTTTAATTAACAGCTTGATGGGGGCTGACAGGACGTGTGCTGCTATCAAATAATGAGGTTAGGGTTGGTCAATAGTTTCAGGGCAAAAAAACCTGATTAACACTAATCCTAGCTTAAGTCAATTAACAATGCCAGTTCAGGGATTCATGCAAATGAGGTGCTTTTGTGAGGTGGGCTTGCAAAGAAGGGTGCACATGGAGCACGACATTCAGACATGTAAAACATCAATAGAACATAGCTAAAATGGTGAAGGGACACTTATTAGTGAGCATAAGAAAGCATCAGAAGAGCAGTGAAGCGTAGCTCGTTTCCAGATCTGCATAGTGACACCTTATGTCTGTTTGAAAAGACTTGGTTAAGCCTTGAACTAACCATAACCTCTGACCTCTCTCTGATCAGACACAGTACTTACAAATAAATAGCATATGCAAAAAACCAAAACATGGAGCACATGTTAAAATAAACATGCAAACATTATATCGGTCTCTTTAGGTTGGAAAAATCCACATATGAAGATTAGAAATTAAGAAAACAACCTCTTAAGAGCTGAAACAGTAACAATTTCCAATTTTTACTATGAAAGATTATAATGTTCAGGTCATCTAACCACCTATATGTTGTTCACAGTGTAAGAGGACTTGTACTTGCTCCTGTAGTGACTTGTTAATCTGACAATTGACCTAATGTGCTGCCCCAAGCAGACGGCTATGTATAGGAAAGTAATACAAGTAGACTGCAGCCGAAACATTGCAAGAATATAATATTATTACTGAAGCTAATCACAAAGCACTTTAAAACTCTGTAGGTTCTATAGCAAACTTAATATTTTATACCTTTATATTATTATATTAACTTTTATTGCTCAGTTCTGGAAAACATCTGTAAGTGTGTATCCTTGTTTTAGGAGCAGACAGTAAATGTTGTAAAAATCATCAACAATATCAGTATGTTCCATTTTAGAAAGTGTTTTAGGGTTTTGATAAAAATAATTTATCAATCATAGCTTCAGATTAATGAAATCTAACAAGCAGCAGATGGGCAATGCAAGTTATTTTTATAATGAAAAGCTGAACAGCTTCATCAATAAGTGTGTATTGTCGGGGGATTTATCTTAAGGTGACCACTAGTGAATAGCAACAGCCAGGCTGCCTGAGAATCAGCAAAAAATCTGAGCGTGAAGTTTCATGTTTCAGCTTTAGATTTGTTTCTCAGCTGAAAGGCAACCAGCGAGGAAGCAGTCATGCGAATGATTTGCTGGCCTCACCCTATAAACAGCCTCTAAACTGACCCTGCTGCTGTGCTTGCATCTCAGGTAGAACTCAAACGGCAATCTATCAAGACCGATGTTGTCTGCTTGACTGATGTCCCAAAGATGTTGTACTTCCACGTCGAGTCCCTGTGTGACTGGGGAACAGACACAGATGTGTGGTCCATGTGTTGCCATATGGCTTCACAGTTTTCCAGAGCATGACAGAAAACATTTGCTTGGACCACTTCTTTCACGTAAACAGTGGTATTGGTATTGGACTACACTCTGGGTCACGACACACCACATGGGGGCTCTAAATACAAAAGTTTCACAGTATAAAAAACATTTCACATCAGCTTTGTCATTTTTAGGAATAATATTTTTTTACTCAAAGTGAAAAAGCCTGTATTTTTAATAGGGCAAAAAAAAAACATTCCCAAAATCTTTAACAGGAACATTTTAAATGAATATTCAAATTTGATCTTTTGAATTGAAACATTTGTAAACACTTGCTTAAAGTATTTATATAGTTTGTTTGTCTTTATTGACTTTACTTTCCAAAAATGTGGCATTATTTGTTGAACTGGCACGATCTTACCGCTTAACTGCCCTTGCACAGAAATTTAAACAAAAATGTATAACATGATCTAATTGCTTCAACTTGAAACATCACAAAGGTATTCTTAATATTATGATAATGTTGTCATGGTTTTTGACAAGTAAATTATCTTTTCTCTAGTCACAATAATAGCAACTTAATTTGTCTTAGTCTGAATGCAAAAAGGAGAAACTGAAAAATTCCAAGGAGGGGACTCTTTGGGAAAACGGGTTCCAAGAAAACTTCATAGAAAGACTTAAGGGCTTGGAAAAAAAACAAACAACTCATGCACAGAATTAAAATTTCACAGATGAGCAACTGGAATAAATTGGTAGAGCTGAAAATATGAGGTTTTCTTTTCTGTAATGTTGCCGTTTTTTACATGAAAGTAACAGATGAAGGCAGGATGGGACACAAACACTGGACGCTGACAGGATTTAATGTTTTCTAAAGAGCCAGGGGTGTACTGAAGAGTGACAGCAGCACATGGGCGAATGCTGTATGGGTCTAGCCATGAAAAACGAGACAGTTTTCTTGGCTGGCTCAGTATCCCTCCATTGGTCAGGAATTTCACACTCATCCTTATAAAGAGCCTGCAATTAGAGTGCTTCTATTTCACTGGGAACTCCATTAAATCTGCAGAGGTCTATTATATACGGTTGTGCGCTAAACCTATAAAAATTAACAAAACCATTCAAGGCCACTACAGAGTCAACACCTGTATCCCTTCGCTACATTTAAAGAAATTAATACACTGTGTATGTGATATTTTTCCTGTTAAAAAAGCTTTTTTAACCGCGGTTCCGAGCTGTCAGTGGTAGGACTGTGCCACAGGTTCCACTTCAAAGCCCTTTCACATGTTAAATCTTGATTGTTTCCCATGAATAATACATTACAGCCTGGTCTTTGTGTACTGGCTTCTGACCACAACTGAAATAATGCTGCTGCTAATTCTCAACATGATGTGTGCCCACCCTTACTATCAGGGCCAAATCAATGCAAGATGGATAAGAGACTTGTTACAGAATGAGTTTAACCCATTCATTTCAGCGCCGCATAAATAAAAGAATAACAATAATCCATGTACGCTGTTCAAGACTTTAACTGAACTCCACTGTGTTTCATGTCCCTCAGTTGACCTAATCCTCCAAAAACCTTCACAGAGCACAAAAAAAAATGCTAATTCAGATCCAGTTTTAATAAAGCAGCTGAGGTTGTTTGTATTTTTGGGCACAGAAAAAGAGAAAAACATGAAAGCGTAAAAAAGGTGGGGGTGGGTAAAAAGCAAGACCACTCCAAACCCTAACACAGATCTAATGCTCTACATTTGCATGAGCTGGCAAAAGCAACAATAAATAAGCACTGCTGCAGCTGCCATTCAAACATGAACGCTTTGTCCACCTGTTTGATTAGACCGCCAGTTGGAATTGTTATTGCTTTAGCATACTGTATCGCAGTCAGCACAGCATATCTGGCTTCATATTCATCCTACCAGCAGATAAAGAAAAAAACAATCCCCCTGTGCTTTACAATGAAATACTTGCAGATCATGTGAACTACATAGCCATGTGCTTTGCTCCACCAGTGGATGATGTGGTATTCGGCTTGAAAAGAACAGCTTTTGATGCAATATTAAATGTTGTGAGGTGGATTTGGGAATGTAAGACATTTCAGTGGGCATTTCATATGACTTGGAGGAAAAGAAAGCAAGGATTCGAGGATGTGTCCAGGAGGCAGCTCAGCTGAATCCACCGCAACAGCTATGACCTTTTCTGTTCATCACTGGGTTTGCCAGTGGCATTGCAACCAAGTCAAGTACCAAAACTGTGGGAATATATTCTTGGATGTAGTAGCAGTATCAAACATAATCCTACTACATGAGCCACTTGTCATGTGTAAAAGTCCATCAAATTAATCAGAAAAGTGACAAGAATGTGCATAGAAAATTAGGATCCTGTTGACTTTTTACAAAACCTGGATACAAGCAATACAACAGATTTTGAAAAGAAATATGTCCTTTTCACTGAATCGTGACCAACAGACCATTTGCAGGACTATATAAGTAATGAATCTAACAAAATAAAAATATTTCCAACCCTCCAAATAAAACCAGACGCCTCTGGAGGCTAATTTGAAATAAACAATTTAAAGCCACATGTCAACAAAAATAGTCTTTGAGGCTCAAGATCAGTAATTCATGGACTCCTACCAATAAAAACAAGACAATATTTATCAAAATGTATTTCTTTGTCTTGGCTATTTAAAGGGAAAATCTCCTGCTCAGCCACTTATTTACAGCACTTCTGTTGAGATTTGATCGCGGCCTGCAAATGGGGTCATGTAAGTTGAGCAGTTTTCACCTTCATCGTGTGCATCTTTATAAGCAGTTATCCTTATCCTCATACCACTTTCTTGATATTTGCTGTAAAATGTTTGCAACATAATCCCTCTACGTCTGAAATTTATCTGAATCTGAAACATTATTATTATGTCAGTGGAGATCCAATCACCCTGGATCAATGTTAAAACTAACTGTTTTAACAGGCCACACTTCTCAAATTTTTATTAGCACAATATATGCTTGAAAACCACGTCACATTTCGCTTTCACAATTATGCACGACTTTGGTATAAAATTCCAATGAAATATTTGAAATAGTTTGCTGCTTATAAAAAAGTTTAAGCAGTCACAATATTTTCCCGGCAATATGCACATAGTCCTCCTCACAAATTTTGGGAAGAAAATCCTCTTTACTTATACGCGTCAAAACTGTCAGTGATGATCCAGCACCTCACAGCAGGACAAGCCCCACATACACAACACTGATGCTGCTGATGGAGAAGAGGAAACAAGTCCACCAGGTCTCTTCATCAGTTCCACTGTGCTGCCCTCACATTGCGCCATTCTCAGGCTGTCATTAATATTACTGCCGGCATTGTCGTTACATCTACTAAGCAAAGCACCGTTTAACATGACAGCAGGATGGGGTGAGTACAAAACAGGAAGAATCGCATCCATTATTTGAATATAAGGAAGTAACAAATGAGAACCAGATAAAAGAAGGATGCCTGTTGAGTCTAATCTGCAAGCTCTATGTTAATGAGCAATACAAACACACTTTTGAGGAATTACCCCAAAAGCATCAGGTAAACACCATTTGAATACTGAACGGAGAACAGATGCTTAAATGTATGTGTAATGCTAAAAGGCCAATTTTTCTTTCACGTGTGACTGGTGGAGGTAGTGAACTCTCGGCTGTAGCACCTATGCAAATAAAGTATGTGCTTTGCGTTTGTACTTTGACTGCTTGTTTGTATATTTAAAATCATGAAGATTCTGAACCCTGCAAGTGTGAGGGCAGAAGCGAGAACGAGCCCAGGTTCACCAGTGTGGCCTTGCTTTGCAAATATTACACTCACTTCCTCAATTTCTATTTCTCTCCTCCAGCCTCATGTCTCCCTCTCTTCTGTTCACTCCCTTTCCCACTGTGCCAAACACAGAGGGCTTCTTTGTTATTCCAAGTCGGAAACGCAACTGGAGCCAAATCTGCCTCGGTTCCTGTTTGATATCATCCCTCCTTTGTTCTCCGCCGTCTCCCAACGCCATGTGCTTGGCCTCAGCCTGCATCAGTCAGCCTCACGGGAACAAACGGACCTTAGACAAGATATATCCCGTGATAACTCTGGATGTGTGATTGGGGGTGACATTTAAGCCCACGTTGAGATAAAGGTCAAATAGATGTCTCCCACTGAGTGCAGCAGGGCTTGTTTAAGGTATCTGCTGTGTAATGTACGGCAGATAGCATCGCAGATCTTTAATGCATGTCCTTAGATTTTAGTTGTTCAGATCAAGCAAAGAGAGGGCAGTATCAAATCTGAAAAACTGTTGCTGCAGAGTCAAAGAATCCCATAGTAAAACAGAAAAAGCAGAACTGAATCCCAATTCAGCCAATCTGTCAGGTGTGACTATCGAACTGTATCGTTAAACATTCAAGGCAACATCTCCAAAGCAGCTGAACATGTGTGCGTGAATGTGTGTGTGTGAGTGCGTCTGCTTCGACCCTCCCTAACCCCTGCAGAGAGAGACAGAAGAGTCTACAAGCTGAATACTAATAACATCCACAGACATAAATTCTCATTCAGATGACTAGCAGTTATGAGCTCAACATCAAAAGCGTGTTTCATCTGTGAAATAAGTGGGAATAAAGGATTTAGTAAACATGGGGAAAGTCATTTCAGACTCCATACAAACTCTTCTTAACTTGTGCAATCTGTCCAATTCTGCGTTTTCTATATTCTGACTGTGCGTGGTATTTAGTTATTGAAACTGACTCTAAGTGATCTGAAAAGATGTAATTAAATTCAAGTTGCCGAATTAAATATTTTGTTGCATAAATTCTGATTAAATGAGAGACCAGAGACTTTAAATATTATTTTTTTCCCAGAATAATTGAAGGAAATTTTGATTCAAGTACTAAATTCCTGATGGGTCAAATGATATGTTTATATGACTGTTTTATTGTTTATAAGTACATGGCTAAAATATACAGAGCAACTTATAAATTACTGAGTGAAAGGAAGCAAACTGCATAAAAGTTGCCTCAATAAACATAATTAAATATGCAATATATTCTATTGATTCAATTAAACTCAGAATGACATGTATCATGCATTTTTTATGTTAATTGTAATAAGCATGGCTTTTTAGTCAATGAAACTCAAAATTCAGTTTCTTAGGACAATTACAACATAAGGTAACACAATTTTTAGATTTAAATTTATTAGGTTATTATATTATTAGTTTTAAAAAATATAAAAATATTATTTTATGGTTACAGAATGGAATATAAAGACTGCAGACCTTACATCTATCCAACAAACAGCCACTGACATCTTCCAGAATGTGGGTCAGCTGTAAAATGTTGCTGCTCAAGAGCTGGCTGACAGCCGTGTGTAAGAGTACTCATGGAAAGTTGAGTGGAAGGAAAAATTGTGGTATTAGGATTGTGAAGCAAAGCCCATTCTATTTTGGGGAATAAATAAGTAAATAAATGTGGATTTCATTGCTTCAATAATCTCTGGACACATGTATCTAGAACATGGGTTACAACTGTTACAGTCCAAACTGTTGTTCATTGATCCTAAGTGGGGCTAAGCTATGGCATCTGCTTCCATTGTTCTGTTGTCTTTTAATCAAGTCCAAGAAACTTTAGAGCAGTTTATGCATCCCTCTGCTGACAAGCTTCGTGAAGATGCTCATTTATTTTTCCAGCAGGACTTCACACCTGCACATTCTGCCAGTGGAATCGGATTTAATGACCGTAGCATCACTGTGCTTGATAGGCCAGCAAACTAGCTGACCTAAACACCATATAGAATTTGAGGAGTATTTTCAGATGGAAGATAAGAGGCACAAACAAACCTGATGAGTTGAAGGCTGTATCTAAAGGAACCTGGGCTTTTTGCTTTTATACCTCAGTGGTGTCACAGGCAACTTTTACAAATCTATTTCCTACTGTATATTCCAAGAAACAGCATTTTGGAGTTCCATTAACTGTAGGCCAAAATCATCAAGATGAACAAAATTAAACATATCAAAAATAAATCTCACTATGTGTTATGAATGGATCTGATTTTCACTTTTTCAAATGAAAATAACATTGTTAAACTTGCCACCAAACCTCTTTGTCAAACTGAAGACACAAAGTAGAGAAAATAAAGACTCCTCCTATGTATAAGTTCACACCTGTGAGCGGTGGCCAGCCAGGTGTTGACTGTGTTCAAAGAGCAAATAAGGAGAGAGGATGGTAATTCATCAGCTGACACAGTCGGCCTCGCACGTCGCCCGTCTCTCGGGCGGCTGCACCACCGAGTTCCCTGCAGCAGCTTCTGTTCTCTGCAGCCTTCTCACTTCTCCTCCTCTTGTCAGGTCTTTTCTCTGCAACTGTCTCCTTTTCCCCTTTTATCGCCCGACCTCCGCGCCGTCCTTGCGCCCCCCTCCCACCGTTGTCTGGCCCCATCCTTTCTACCTGTGGAGCACGTCGGCTGTACTGATGGCTATCGGTCGCTTCCTTTTTCGCCCTTCGATGCTGTGTCACTTCATCAGGAACAAGAAAGGATGACCTTGCACTCTCTGTTCCTCCCTTTACTCTAAGTCATGCACTCCCCCAGCTGTCCCTCTTTTTCTCATTACTCTTTCTCTCACCACAGCCAAAGGAAGGAGACCCTCATCTCCCTTATTCTCATTCTTACCTAACCCTTTTCGTGTCTTTTTATTTCTTTCTTTGTCCCTGCCCTCATTCTCCTCCTTCATTATCAAACGCTGTCAGAATGTCTCCCCCCCAAACCTCCTGCTGTGCCACACAGGTTATTTATAGCCAACAGGAGCTGGTGGATTTGGAAATGTACAGAGGTGAACCATCCTGGGCCCTACTGGAGTCACACAGACTCTCCCTGACATTTAAGCATCTGCATACGCACACACAAAACACATTAAAAGCCGTCCGTCCTCCTGTTAGGATAGCTTGTATAATTAGGGAGCACAAGGTTTAAAAAGGCATAAAAAAAACTCACACCTACCTGTCTATCAGACATGACATAGAGGAAGTTGCGGTCCAGAGAGAAGGCCATGTCTCTGAGGATGGGGCTGCCGTCCTTTATGACCGAGATTGTCTCATACTGGACGCCACCATGAGGAGGACCATCGACGCGAATCTAAAAAGAAGAAAAATAAAACAAGAGAAGACAAACAGGTCAGGCAGAGCTATTTATATCCGTGTCACATCAAGAAATATGAAAAAAGACGAGCAGAGATTCTCAAGAATGACAGACGAGAGTCACAAAACATTTGTCAACATTGTTCATCATTTACTGACTCTGAGATTGTGTTAGATGAAAATTCTGCATGAAGGCTGTTTGGAAATATGGTACCTTGCAAGATTATTCACACCTATTCAATTACTTTAAAATTTGTCAAGGTAACACTGAAAAACAAAAAGAAAAAAAGTCGATGTACTGTATTAAGATTAACTTTGAACTGAAAGAAAAACGACCCATATGAGGGATGTTGTTTTTTTCAGCGGCGGAAGGGATGATGGTTGGTCCTGCTCTTTGTATGAGTGGCCCAGTCAAACTCAAGACATAAATCCAAAGGCGAATCCATCGAGAAACTTAAAAATGAATGGTCACAGGTGCTTCCCATCCAGTCCAACTAAGCTGTTTCACAAAAAACAATAAGCAAAACTTTAAGTCTGCCATTGTTAGAAGTTGGTGAAGAAAAAAATCACAAAGAAGTTCTACAAATCTGACAAAGAGGGCTGAATACAAATGTCCTCTTGGTCAGGGCATTTACCATTTATTTGTACAAAATGGTGAAAACTACCAATCATTTTCTTCCACTTTACAAATGTGTACCACTTTTATTGGCTATTTGCTTACTGTGAAGTCTTTTGCAGACTCTAAATAATTTTCTCAAATAGTAGACTGTATTTGTCCTGTATTATGGCAATTGTGGCTCTATTGTAAGAGCACATTTTACAGTCAAAGCTTTTCAAAGTGTACCAGTGTGAATTTGTTAGTTCAACTGGGTGAATTGGAGAAGCACAGCAAAAATGTAACCCATTTGCAATGCCCCAAAGCACAGCTCTAATTACAGCAAAAGGTGATTCTAGAAAGTCTGGATTAATCAAAACCAAATAGTAATTCCCATCACCTTAGATTTTTCTTTGTAAAAACATTTTTGAAATGTTTTTTTTTTTTTTTTATCATTTTCTTTCCACTTATGGATTATCACATGAAACCCAAATAAGATACGCTGAGGTTTGAGGTCACAAAGCTGAGATTAGTGTTATACTAACTAAAATTTATGAATCTTTATATTTGTTAAACTCATTTGTAAGTATGAAACATGTGCGACAGCTTGGATGGTTATTTATTTATGAGTTCAAAGGAGTCCTCTGGGAGTATTTGTAGTTCCTTTAGTTACAGAAACTTTGAGGGATTAATTGCTGATACAATTAAGCCATTGTGAAACCTTAGCTGTGTTTTCCTTTTCTCCTTCTTCTGATGAATGATGAATTCCCTCACTAGGACTTTGAACTTCAAGCCAAGACCACCTTCCTGGAGAAACAGTGGAAAAATGAAGTAATACGTTGCAAATCGGGTAATGTTTCTTCACATTAAATCATGTTGACCAAATATGTAGCCACAACAGCACATTTTTAAGGGGAGGGTGCAGGTTTATTGATGTGGGGCGTGAGAGATGTCTCTATGATGTCAGATGTCACAGATCCCTCCCCCAACCATCAAAGATGATGTCTCTATCATCTGTCCATTCCCGTCTGCCTCTCTCCACCCCAACATTCATCTGTCTATTCGGATAGTGACATCCCCAAAGAGCAGGCTGCCTCACTAAAAAATAACTCAAGAGGGGGGAAAGTCAGGGTCATACGTCTGTCAAACTGGGAGGGTGAAGAGGTTTGGGAGCTGATGTGTGCACACACACGGCCTCCTGTTTGTTTGTGAGGCAGGGAATGTGTGTCAAAACCATTAGATAGTCATGTAAGGGGAGAGAAAATTGAGGTAGGTTAACCGTCGGCCCTAGAGATTGACCGTTTGAGTGGAAGAACTCAAACTGGTCAAGCCTTCCGTGTTTGACCGGCGTCTGACCCGGGGGGACCGATCCCGGAGTCACTGACAGAACATATGTGAAACCCATATGTGGGGAGGATGGAAGACGGACGCGGGGGCCGGGGCCATCTTCGTCTGGTTACTGACACCGCAGCGTGGAGGGAGACCTCAGCAAATATGCTCGTCCATAAAGCATGTCAGCGTCAGGCTGTAACAGAGCTGCACGCTGTGATATGTGTCCAAGCAGGCCGCCGCAAGGGATCATGAGATAACCCGACCTCCCTGCCCGCAGTTCATCTGAATCAGATCTCTATCACACATTCTCTCACTACTGTCGGGAGGTCTCTCAATTCACATTTTGGCCACAAGCACAACTGGTGCAGTGGGAATGTTTTAGCAACAAATCCCCTCCTCTGCAGGTATAGTATCTGCTTAAATAAAAAAATAAATACTTGGCGAAGACGTAAAAACAGCTGAACTTATTCACATTTTGTCTCATAACTGCTGACTATGGCTGGGCGATGAATTGATTTTAATCAATTAATAAATTCTTTGGTGTTTGAAGATTTAATTTTTGGAAAATTTTGATTTTGCACTCCTTGGGTTTCCATAGTGGGAGCGATGTCAGCACACTCAGGGCAGTCATCTTGTTTCTCAAGCACATTTTACAGTTTTTATTTATTTGGACCTTGAAATCTGATCAACTCCACGACACAGTAAGGCTTGGTTGTTTTTGTGGACAAGAATATAGACTAAATAATACAAGAATAAAGCATTATTTTTACCAAAATAAAGTAGTATTATATGGAGAATGAGATAGTAATTTTATAACTCCAACAAAAAAAAAAATATATATATATATATATTATCCAAGCTTTTCTCTCATTGCAACAACTTTTAGTTTTATTATAATTTCAAAATGTCTTTCTGGTAAAATTTTGAGATTATTCTATATTTTTGTAATTAAATAACTATTCTTATAACCTGGCCCTTAAAAAAAACACAAGCAAAATAATTGGAAATTGGATCGGGTATGAAAAAAATCTGAAACTTTACTCTTAAGCCACATTGCCCAGCCCTAGAGCTAACTAAAAAATCTAATTTTCTTCAGTCTAACTTTACTTCAATGCTTAGCGTGCTTTAGAAGAACAACCTGGTCAAAGTTTGCCCTGTTTGACCCTGCATTACATATCAGACGAGATGAGGAGGCTGCAACCAGGTAATACTTTTCAGACAATCACATTCGCCCTCTATTAAAGGAAAAACAATGCATTGAAAGAAACCCTGCAGCCCCAGAGAGCTGCCCTTTGGTTCAGTCCGGTCTGACTCGGTCCCCCATTTCAACTCTGCAGCTATTAGGCAGCTCCTCTCTTCCAGCAGCATGGAAGGGAGACATAAGGAAGGGGGGAAAAAAGGTGAAGATAGATGGAAGTGTTGGAAAAACTGTCTACATTACACGAGGGAGTCCATGGGTTGTATTTAACAGTTTCAAAAAAAGAGAGAAGATGACACCATCTTGAATTATAGATATTTAAACAAATTGCACAAACACACAGTAGGCAACTGGTGTTTAGATTCACGCTGCATGTGGGATTTGATGTCCTTCATGTACAAACATAAATCCAAACACAGCAGTGATGGTGGAAGATAACGGAGAACAGAAATAAGTGTCCTCAGGCGGAAAAGAGTGGGAGGCAAATTCTGGAGCTGGAGCACTGTTTTCAGATTTTGTTTTAGCTTTATTTGGACAAATGTATTACAACATAATTTACAAGGGAGCATTTAAAACTCAGTTATGAAATTGCAAAGCAACACCAGTGGCCCCATGAAATCACTTGTCCCGTGCATCAATAAGCATTCGACATCCATCTGCTTTCACTTTGTGTTCGTATATAATGCTTAGACCAATATTCTCTGGTTACCTTTAAAATCTGTAAAGTATGAGACAATTTCTGTCTGATCAATAATTGGTAATATTCTCAATGACTAAATTCAGCATGGGGCTTACTATGCAATACATAAAACCAATCTTACATAAAAATGTTAATTTTTTTAGAGCTGATGCATAAAGCCATCTTTCAATCATTACTAAATATAGCATTTCTTCAAACATTGCAAAGCTGCTTCAGTTTGTCAAGCCCTCCAGTATGTTTGCATGTATTTTGCTGAGACACTTTTTTTTTTCTAGGTAATATTTGAAATAAACTGGCAGAACAAGGTCCAACTTGAGAGAAAAGGAAAGATATGTAACTTTCTATGCAAAATAATTTATTTAAAAAAAAAAGGTTTCCCTAAGCACACTATCAGGTTCAACTTTAAATGGCTCAAAAATAAACAAAAAAGAAGCTTTTGGAGTGGTCTAGACAAAGTCTAATTTTCAACAGAATTTTCAACAGAGTTTGAGATGCAGTGGCATAACGTTTAACAGGCCATGCTGAAAACAATCCATACAGTTTGTTGTAAAACACCACATCAATGTAAAAACACCTACTCCCAGTTATTGCAAATGCTTGATGGAAGTGGTTGTTGCCAGGGGTGACATAACCAGTTATTAGGTTTAAAGGGCAATTACTTTTTCAACATGGGGGAAGGTTGGTCTCGGTTGCCCCTTAATAAACCAAAACACAATTATGATTATGCAGCCTGGTGATTCTTGTTCTGTCATCGCATCTGATTGGTTGGACGACAGCACAGTTAAGTGAAAGATGAAAAAAATTATCATTTTGCAGTATGTATAAAAACACAAGACAAGCCATCAAAGAGCAGGTCTCAAACAGAGGCTTGATTCAATAGTTCACATAAAAGAACGATCGGTTTCAAAAAGCACATCACTAACATCATTTGTTCTCTGTTAAGACTCCAACTACATGTATGTTTTATGTTATGGTACCTAAAACTAAGAGAGCTGGGGATTTGAGTTGAGGGATATGCCGGAGGGAAATGATGGCAGAGGCATCAGAGGCCTCCCCTTGTGGCTACAAGGGTCCATGCCAGAGGGGGGCTTTTGATCAAACCATGTAAGCACCCTGGAAAAACGTTTGAAGATTGACCAAACTCCAATCCAGATTGCCCTTCTCCCTCTTCCTCTCTCCGCCGCTCTGCCTTGGTCTGTGGTTTTGAACACAGTGCCAGACAGTGGATCACCAACTGTGAGAGTCTATGAGAAGCAATTTGCTTGAGTGAAAAGGGCTGAATAAATCCTGGCTAAAAGTGCAGCAAATGTGTGTTTTTGCAGTGCATTATGGATGCTGCAGCTCAGAGATGGAAGGAGAAGTAAAGGCCAAAACTGTCATTCATTCAAAAGACACATCCCACCCAGCAAGACAGCTTGTTCTGTCATACCATAAAACTCCTCGGGAGCAGCTAAAGCAACAACAAAAACACATAAAAAAAAAAAACTAAACTCCTCAAATTCCTCTCTGTTAAGGCATCCAGACGTACAGTGTCGTGTAAAAAGTATTTGCCCCAAAACAAACTTTTGTAGTTTTCCCTTTTTTGTTCAGGCTTAAATATTTCAGATCAAACAAATTTCCATATCATCCAAAGATAAACTAAATAAATAATTTTCAAGATGATGATAACATTTCTTAGACAAAAAAAAAGTTCCCAAACAAACCAGGACAATGAAAACACGCAACTGTCCCCAACATCTAAAAGCTCTTATGTCACTTCTGGCACAAGGGCTGCTTGGCAGAAAAACAGCATCAAATATGGTTATTTGTGGTGGTTTTCAGAAAGTATCTTACCTCACTGTGGAAGAATTTTGGCACATTTCTCAATGCAGACTTTTTATTAAACAAACTGCCTGTATAAGATCAAACCGCAGCATCTCGGATTTAAGTCTAGTCATTAACTAGGCCACTGAAACCTTCATTTTCTTTAGTTTATTTGTGACATCCAGAAGTGGATTTGCTAGAGTGCTTCAGATCATTGTTCCGCTGCAAAAAACAAATTAGTTTGGCTTTTTAAAATGTTGTGCTGTAAGGTTTTGCATCTTGTGTTGCAGGATGTGTTGCTTTTTTAAATCTTTCAGTCTAGACACACCAACAGACATTTCTTGTTTAAGTGACATCTTGAATCAGACATCTTGTGCCACGTAAACAAAAACATTTAGTTAATCGCAATTTATGATTTAACAACAGGGATCAATTATATTTTCATGTAGAGCAATACAGGCTTGCATAGATTTTTTTTCTCTCTGAATAAATTAAGTCAGCAATTGCAAAGTGAATTTGTTGCTGTATTTGTGATATTAAAGTTAGTTTATGACCAAAAACATCTAAGAAAAGCAAAAAGAAATGACTTCTCTAAACTTTTCCATCTGGATTTTAAAGCCAGACAGCACACAATACATGGTGTTTGTTCAGCATTAAATACTTATTCTTTTCCATTTAATAGCTCAGCTGCTAACTATTACCTGAGAGCAATTTTCATTTGAGATTTGTCGAAATCCTATTTTTAACCATTAGCCTTGAGGGATGTTGGTTCTCTGAAACCGGAGATGCCTGTGCACAGGTAGCTGCCAAGCCAAATACAGATCAGTCTGAGGGTGTAGATTATTTTGCCTCTGTATTTCAGCTGGCAGAGCAGACTCTAAGCCATGTATGGGAATCTTTACCAAGCCACACAAGGGAAGTACTCTGCAAACCTTGTGTCAAAATCGGCCAAAAAAAAAAAATCTAATTGTATGTTCCCCGCCTACACATTGCGTTGGAATAGCATAATAAGAGTTGAATATCTGCAAAATGTGGTTTTCTGGATGAAACTCTGAAAATTTCACTTTTCAGAGAGTTAAAAGTTGAACTTCCTAAATATCCAATCTGACAGCTATCTTCTGCATCTGCGCTTATCCAGTTCCGCAGTCTCGAGAGCGGGAGTGACAGCCACTGCTTTTATCTGCCTGATCCCACACACTGGATTAAATTCTGCAAAAGTACACCACCACCACACACTTCCACGCTCTGTCTCAAAGCAGTGACCCCTCACAGAGGCACCACAGTCGGGGCTCTGCTTAGGAAAGGGGGAGCTCTGTCAAGTAGGGTCAAACCAATTGAAAACAAAAAGCACAGGTCAGACAGATTTGACAAAGGCTACCATAAATCTTATACAATCAAATCCAATCCACCTGATGGAGCCCATCTTGCCCTCTGGTAAATGGCTTGAATTTGATGCTGAAATTGCTCTGTGGCTTGGATCAAATGGACTAAGTGTCAGACTGACAGGATTTTGAGACCAAGTCAAGCTTGTCAGGGTTTGTCCGTGATTTCAAAGGCTTTTGTGACAAGGCAGACGCTCTGGTTACAAGACAAAGACATTTTCCACTATTGTGTAACGTACACCAAACCTTGAAAATATTCTGTTTTTACACACGCAGATGATAACAAGGCACAGTGGTTGTGATGATGGGAATTAAAGAAAATATATCTAAAACAAGCAATTTATCTGAACATAAAAGCTCACAATGCAGCAGGGGGTCCAGCTTTATATAAACCTCTATTTCTTCCTTTAAAGTTCATAGATAAGGTGATTGTTTATCTAAAAACCTCTCAAGTGAATATATGAAGGTGAGAAAGAATAGTGTCAGAGGGGTGTGAGGTGTGCTGACAGATCCACTGACTATCCTAATGGATAAGCATGCATGACAACACAAGCCAGACCCTTTAGGCATTGAGATGAATGAGTGTGAAGGGATAAGTGGTATGTGTCACAGAGGAGGAAAAAAAAAAATCAGAAATACACAAGAAGCCAAAAAAAGATCAAAGCACAATAATAAAGGTATAACAAGTAATTCTAAAAAAAGTTATAGATCACAATAGTTTAACTATCAGGAAGTTCAAAAATTGCAGCTACCAACAGCAATAGTGCTGATGAAATATTGCAGTTATTCTATTTTAAATTTCTTTCCAGGAAATCCTAAAATGTTCTGATTCGCTGTGTTTCTTTGCTTGATGAAGCCACTAATTATACTGCCATTAACTTTTCACTTTACTTCTTAACTTTGTGTGCTGTCTGGCTCCCTTCTCTACTTTTTATTTTTACACTCCCAATTATCTGGCAGAAAGAATGTTATTTTACATCTTCCCTCACTCACAAGAAAGACAAATTCAGCTGTTTAGAAATATTTTCAGTAATAAGTAGCAAGGGCACTCCATTTTTTAGTTTGTCAACTAAAGAATGGGGTGCCCTCGTCACTATTTCTAAGGTAACATAGTTTTAGAAATACAGTTTGAAGAATATGAGTTTATCAGAAAGATTAACCAGCTAACATCGGATTTTTTCATGTTACTTAAAGAGCAAAGGAAGAATATCCTGCACAGTCAACACTAAGTTTTATTTATATATTTGTGTAAACAAAAGTGAAAAATGCAAAAGAGCACAATTTTAGTGGAATATTCCAATTGTTTTATAACTTCAGTAGTAAAAATGATTGTTTCTTTTCTGTTTTAAGTAGAAGGGATCACATCCCTTTGTGGCTAATATGGTGAGACATGTATTCTTAGCTAAGGTTTTTAAACTGTGGCCTATGGGTATAACAGGCAAATTAATGGTTACTACTGTTACATTTTACTGCAAGATGCTTTGAAATTACTGACTTTTGTTATAACTTGATGTCAACTCACACACAACACCGATTGAAATCAACTGCTTGTATTCAACAGCCTGAAGAAGACACAGCTCATGTGTCCAACCCGGAAACCTGGCTTGAAATGTAGCAGACTGCTACTGTATTCCTTTACTTGAGTTGGAGTAGGAACAACCCATTCAGCCGGTGTGTGTGTGTGTGTGTGTGTGTGTCCCTATTTCCCTTTCTCTTCTCACACTGGGAGAAAACATGGAGCCTGTCTCCACCTCGATAACGCATCTAATCCATCACCGGTGGCAGGCTGAAGAATTCTGGTGTCAGCTGCGAGCGGGATGGAGAAATGCGTAGCGTGCATGTGTGTGAGGTGGCTCCCACTAGCACTGCATGCCATCTCTTTTGTTCGTGTTCCTGTTGTACATTATAAGCTTCCACGAGGCTCACGTTAGCCCGTTTGGCCGAGTGCACTATGTGTCAATTCCCCTTGGACAGGCTGAGGCTGGAGAGGCCATGCTATTGTGACAGGGGAGAGGAACATGAGAGAGGACAGGAAAGGGGTAACGAGGGGAGAGGTAAGGAACACGGACAGATGAGTGGTTTGGAAAAAAGGTAAGGAGGAAAAACAGACTGCATTCTCAGGGGATGATGTAGCAGGAAAAAGAGGTAAATTACAGGAAGGGAAACAAGCTTTAAAGGAGAAGGTGGCACTATATCTGCAAAAAATGACCCGAGCCTCCAATCAATACAAGAGGCAATTGCTTCATATTTTTGGCCGGGCACCATAAACTTTATTGATTTCCCTCTATCCTCCATGAACAAAGCAGTTAACCCTTTACTCTACAACACCTCTCCGCATCCGTTTAAACATTAATAGAAGCTACTGCAGAGGACAAATCACACTTGATGGCATTTCGAGTGAATCGTTTTTTCCTGTCATCGATTTGCTGTAAATATTGAAATCAGAAACATCCTGTTAAATTGATCTCCAATGAGTCCTGACAACGGATCATCCGAAAGCTTTAGTACCGCCAACTTGCCCTTAATTTCCTTTTAGGGCTTCTATATTTCCAGCTCTATGGGTCGCATAACTTACAACCCGGAACATGGTTGTTTCAGCACTTTCTTCTGTTTGCCCCCGTTTCCAAAAGAGAAACCGGAGCCTGCGGCACGCATTAGGGGTCTGTGGAGGGGGTGAGATCAGGCCACCGCTCTAATCAGCCCAAGCACACCCATTAAGCGCAGCGACACAATGTGAGGCCTATATTTAGCAACAGTATTAAAGCACGAAACAGAGACCAATATAGCACTGTTGGAGGCAAGCCAGCAAGGTTCTGAGAGAGCAATGGACGTGATGGGATGGATTTTCTGCTTTAGCTCTCAAAAAGTAGGGTATCAGAGAGGCACACAAATAAGCCTGAGAAGTAAAATATAAATGGTCTGTACACCAAACAGCAAGAGCTACAATCTTTTTTTTTTTCTTTACTTGCCGACTAAAGTCAGAAAAGGATTAAATAAATGTGTTGTGAAAATACAAAAGGATCATTGACTGAAAATGAAAAGTGAAAGAATAAACAGTCAAGCAACAAAAACAGCCATGGGGAAAAGAAAGTACAGCCTTCGAGGGGTTTAACTATCAGGACATAATAAAAATGTGCCAGGTATTTAATAGGTACTAAAATGGCTCAAATCACTGTCTGCTTTTAAACAAAAAATATAAGACAAAATAGAAAAGCTATTGTGTGGAAAACAATTTGAGCCTCAAAATGTATAACCGCCCTTGTAAGAGCAGAAGTCTGGGCAGTTTGCTGGTCTGGTGCATATGGGTGTTTGTTAACACAAGACATCAGAAATGACTTAAGCAATTACTGCTGCCCATCTTTTCGGGTGCGGTAATAATAGCATTTTCAAACTATGTGAAGTCCATCATTCTAAGGTAATGATTATTCATAAGAGAAAAACATTTAAGCCAACTGTCCATCATCCCTTAAATGAATGAATCTGAGCAAATTTGCCGTAAGGTCAGGCTGTGCCATGTTGAGGTAAATGTCAAAAAAACCAACAGTTTCATTTCAGACTTTACTTAGCAGGTAAAAATGTGAAACTTCATGACAGCCCATGAAAAATTAGAAAAAGACTGAAGTGTGCTTTTTTTGGAACGGCTGAAGGAGAAATGCCTCTTGAAAGGCAAGACTTCTTGAACATCGTCCTTTTTCACATTTTTCCATGACGCACACGTTTGCACAGTAGTTCAGCAAGAAGTCTTATGGTGGAAGGATGATGATTTGGGATTATTTTGGAGCCAAGTAGTTTGGGATTTTGAGTCACTGAGTTGAACTCCTCTCTATACCAAATTACTCAGTGTAAAGCCAAAGTTAGGTCATCTGCTAGACAGTTGAAGCTCGACTGAATTTGGGGAATTCAGTGAAAAGGTCATAAACTCAACAGAAAATCTACAACAGAATACCTTCTGGGTGAAATGAGCTAAAATGCTTGGGTGGAACAATAAGAAAGCTTTGGAAACTTGAATGAGCTGGAGCAATGTTGGAAAGAAGTGGGCCAAAACTTCTCAACAGCAATGGAAGACACTGAAAAGTCAGACAAAAAAGTTCTGTGAACTTCTGAATTATGGGGTCAGCTTATAGAGCTTCACACAGCTTTCTCATTTTGGCATTATCTGTGTCTAATAAAAAATAGTGTGGTGAAATCTTTTGGGCATGTTTTTTTTTTTCACTTTGGGCCTGATTTCAATTATGGTAGAACTGATAAAGACCAGATCATTTTTATGATGTTTTAAAACCCGATAATTGAATGAGGTCATTATTTCTTTTTGCCATGATTATTTGCACTTCAATCCAAATTAATTTCCAGGTAAAACACAGACAGCATTCTGCTAACATTAAAGTATATATTCACACAACTATCTACAAGCACATACACACCTTTTTGTGTCTCTCAGTTAACAATTCCTTGTAATGAGAACAAGGTAGCATACACCTCCTCACAAAAGCCTGACTTCTGATAAGGAAGGCTTGTCTCCAGGGAAAATTATGCTTCAAAGGTGGCACTCTGACTGCTATGATGTACGAGCAGACGGAAGAAAGCGGAAAAAAAAGTCAAGCTCATTTTATGTGCGTAAATAAGCAAGGAACAAAACAATCACATTACATGCAGTACACACACAGCCTCTGATAGTGAGACAAAAGTTATTATAGGAAAGTCAAACAGCCTAAGCCAGGAAGAAATATCACCCTTTCTGCTTTCTCCCCTGGTGTTCTTCAAAGTAGATCACAAAAGATACGTGCATCAAAAAGTAGCTCAGGAAAAGGTTCAGGTGAGGGGCAAATTAGCTGAAATTGTTTCAATTCCTCCCTCCGGATTTGTGAGATTTAAATGTGGGACAAGATTGGCAGGGAGCGGTGAGACGCTTAGAAATTATAGCCAGCGGGATCCGAACCATAAATGAGAAGAAGAAAAAAAACCTACAAAACACTTCAATCAAGCCAATCAAGCCTACCTTTTACTTCAGTAATACACACGAGCATCAATGATGTCCCGATACGCTTCATACTGCGGATGATATGCCTGCCATTTGCAGCCTTGGCTGCTGAGAAGGCTTCTGATAAACATAGTTTATTTCTGTAGTTTTGAAACTAAATGTTTGTTTGATGCATTTCCACTGGAGCAGTTTAGGGCTCCAATGGGTTCATGAAGGATCACATGAACCCACGAATTTTACTTTTAATTTCCATCAAAGAATATCCAAAAGAGGACAGATTTAGTGATTGTTTCTCACAGTGGCTAAATATTACTCTGTTTAGAGGAACTAAAAAACAGAATTTGAACTGGAGGTTTTTTACTTTGTTAGACTTTAAGTCTAACAACATGCACATTTTTTGTGATTTGTCCATAGATATAGCAGTACTTTATCACAATTGTGAAAATAGTTATGTTGGAAGGACACAAAGTTTAATCTGAGAATGTGATTGATAAATAATGGATTGGGAATGAGAGATGTGCATGACTAAGCAAGACAATAAGTGGAAAAAAGAAATTGAAGAGACTACTCAAAGAATAGCACAAAGAGACGGAAACAGAGACAAGAAACAGGATAAAACCGAAGAAGGGATCTGCAGGATCCATATTTGGTTTATTTTGGTACCATCTTTGATCAGCTATTGTTTCAGTGTTTCTGACATCTGCTTTCTTGCAGCCTGCTCTTCTCCAACAGATTTTTTCTACATTTGAATTAAGCCTAAAACTATTAAATCCCAAACTCTACATTAAATGTGTTGGCAATATAAACAAACTAGCAGATGGTTGCGATAAACACTAAACAGGAACAATCTAGATAGCCAATGACAACTATTACATGGGTTATCAAAATTAATCAAATGAGGCCACTTTTAATGACCAAAATTGTTTATCCTCTCATGAAAACCGTCTTTAGCAGAGCATTAGTTTGCTGCTATGACTTGTTGCAGTCTGATACATAACCAGACAAGCTTTTGGCAGCTTTTCTCAGAAATCTCAGCCCACTCATGGCAAAGTCCTCCACTCTATGGATGTTTTTAATGTTTTTAATGCTGCAACATTTTTTTTTTCCAAATACCACCAGACATTTTTCAATAGAGTTCAGGTTAGGCGACTATATTAACCACCTTGGTGGACTCTGAGTTTTGCTTGGGATCATTGTAAAGTTGGAACCTCATGTGAAAGCTTCCTCGCAGGTAGCCTTTTTTTTCTCCCACAATATTCTGATATTTTTTTGACATCGTCTCCTCAAGCTACAGGTTTCCAGTACCACAGTAAGTGAAGCAGCCCAGAGCCTCAGTTCAACATGTCCTTCATTTGTTCTCCTCCAAACATAACACTGATTCATGGGAACAAAATGTTGCAGTTTTGCTTCATCACTGCAAAACAAAATCCCAAAACTTCTTTTGGCTTATACACTACAGCTGTGTGTAAAATAAAGCTGACCTTTCTTGTGCTCTGCATCAGTAGTGGTGCTGCTGAAGGTCTTTTGGAGTCAGTGAAAGACTTGATTTGCTGCCTCCTCAGAAATTTTGTGACAAACTGATAGATTCCTGCCCCTTCCAGGGGGCATAGCCGTTAATCCTTTAACTTTAACCCTTTAACCTTTAGGTATTTCAGGTGCTATATCTCAAACACACATGTGCAATTAGTGAAGACCCTTGCTTGGCTGCTTCATGTGTACCTAAGACAATGCCTAATTTAGAAATGTGTGCTTTTCAAATCCGTGTGATATTAGTTTGAAACAGAAAGTGCATTTGTGTCATTTTTTTCTTTGCAACCACCGTAATTTTTCTAATATAGCCAAAAAGAGGTACTTGCAGAAAGGTCAGATACCTTTAGGCAAAACTTTGCATACACCTCAGGTCCAAAAAATATCCCATACCACATTTAACTCCATAGAAACACATGTCACAACCTTTAACCCCTCACCTATCAAGTTGCTATTATTCCTTGGATAATTAAAGCTCCTCCTTTACATTGAGAAGAAAGGGGGATGGCAAGATGAACACTACACTATGAATCTTTAACCCTGTCAGGGGGGCAGAAACAAAGTAAGGGGGGCGAGGATCTGAAAGGAGGGCGAGCAGAGAGGGACAGGGTGGTCCAATCAGTCTGTTTGCAGAGTCACAGTGATGCTACTTGTGAACCGGCGGGGGTTGGATTGTCTGACCCCTTTCAAAATGCTCACAAGAAAAGCAGGCCAGAACCCCATGTGCTGGACAAGGGTTGCCATGGAAACCTATCTCCCCTTGGGCAGGAGGACAGCAGGGAATCAACTGAAAGCCTTGTGAATATTCTTTTTTAAAAGTTACATCATTGCCCATCTCTGCTTCGAGCCGGCCTGGTTTAAGAATGATTGCTTCGTCGCATTCAGTTTATTTGTGGTTTTAAGGAACCCTCTGATGTTTCAGTGCTGCACACATTAAAGGTCTGCGAGGCGGCAAAGGCATTCCAGCACAAAACTGAAAACAGGATATGCCAGGTCATGACTCCTTGATAAACCCGGTTCACCTCTGTGTTGTACTGTAATAGCTCTCTGCTCTTGTCATAGCCCCTACATAATAACTCTGGCAGTATTGCTGCGATAAAATATTCCAGTGATTGAGTATTGAACATTTCCATTGTTTAATTGCGGGATCATATGTACATCTGGACTATGTGTAGTTACCAATACTTTTTATTGGAAGTAGAGAAAAGCAAGCAGGACTCTTAAATTCTTGTGGGTTTTTTTTTTTGTATTTTAATAACTTTAGGATCTGATAAAGACTATAAGTAGGTGATGAAGAATTTCTAATGGACAGATTGTTTGTACTACGACAGAATCTAAACAAAACATGATTTCAAAACCTTTGTTTGGCCTCCATGAGTGCAACAGTTTATACTATGAGGAACTGAAACTATTTAGCCTTTGTTCATCTTGAAATATTTATTCTGATAAAAACAAGCTGTTAACTCAATATCACAAAGGTGCTCCATCATGCTTGTTAGTCTCATTGTTTATGTATATTATTCTGCAACTCTACATGCACAAACTAGGCACAGCATTGTGACACTGACACACCTTTACTATACTATATTATTTTACTAATGCTATGCTACTATAATCAATTATGATTGACTTGTTTGGTTTTTCTATGTGGCCTAATTATTCTGTCAAGAAGAGCTTTATACCTGAACAAGGCTTTGATTTGTAGGACATTTCCAATTGATCAGAAATCATACAACATAAATTACACTACCAGGTGTGTGTTAAAGATGGTGTTAATAACTCCACTTCATAAAGAATGTCCAAGCAAGCACATGTAATGCTGTCTGCACATAAAACAAGCTAATGACTTTCAGTCATATTTGCTCTATGTGAAAGCAGTAAATGCAGCCCTGATTCATTATTCAGCTAATTAGAAAGCTCTGTGAAGAAGGATTTATGCTCTGTTCTGAACCTATCTTTGCACATTAATGACATTTAGTGCATGCAACACAAAGACCAGGTCAGACAGCCACACTAACATAATGCAGAGATTTTCTATGTTTGCAAATCACATGCAAAAAACACAACGGCCCGAAATGTTTCTGTGGACCTCGGAGATGCACATCAGGAAAGACGTGATGGTGACAAAATATCCCCCTTTACCCACCCCAAACACGGGGGGGAAAAAAAACACCCACACACACAAACTCCTCCATCTGCCCTCATCACCATCATAACTCAAACACATGGTCTGAAGTGGCAGGAGGGGAAAACGCTGTGTATGCAGAATAAAAGAGCAGCGTATACTCAGGTCAGAGTAAGCTTAAAAAAAAAAAAAAAGAGAGAGAGGGACACATTTAGAGAAGATAGCAAAGGATATTTGTGTGTGGGTGTGTTCTTGTGTGATGGTGGCACATTTCGTAGTCTATGAATCTTCACTAAAGCTCTTTAAAAATGCCGACCAATCTAGCTTCGTGGATTTAATGCCTGCTTCCCTCCAGAAGGGATAGAACAGCCAGTTAAAGTATGCTAATTCATTGGCACTAAATACACTGCTTTAAATGTCAACCTTCCATTATTGCACACACGCACACACACGCACGATCCGCGCAGCATCATAGACTCACTCAGGAAATCACACAAAACAGGCACACATATTAAATCCCACAAATCATTGTGCAGCTAAGACACAGGGAAACTAAAAAAATAAAACCACTTTAATCAATCAATAATTTTACAGAGGATACAAAGATGCATTCTTAAAGAAAATTAAACATTTGCAGAGATAATTATATTGTAAAAGAGAAACCAATTGCTTAGAAAGAGCAAGAAAAAGACAAGAAAGACAGAGTAACGCAAACAAAGAACAAAGAAATCGGAACCAGAGTGTAGCTCCAGCAAATAAAGGCAATCAACTCCCAAACTACCAGTAAGAAGCCCGACACTCCTCCACAAGCTTGGGTGACAGGGCCATTAATTCTATTAACCCTATTAGCATTCCATCCTCATTGCCTCCCTGGGTCAATACACACCTCCATCACACAGCAGAGCTTCTGCTTTTCTACCATAGGCAGAGGGAAACACGATGGATGGACAATGAAGGGTTCAAGGTGGGATAGATGAATAGGAACTCCAAACAGTGGCACTTCCTGTGTGATAACAAGCTAGCTCTCAGGTATAATCTTGTGACCAGTTAGGACACAAAACACATTAAAGTATCCACCTGGGTGACACTTGGGAACAGGGAAAATATTTACATCCTTGGAACACTTTAGGTAGCAGATGTCGTCATGTCCTAGGACTAGTAAAAAGGTTTTTAGAGGGCAAATTTTTTGCAGAAGCAGCAAATTTACTGCTATCCTTGCACAAACATAAAACAGAGATGGAAGCTGACTCTGTTGCTTGATGGCCATTTTCTTATAGTTGATTTATGTATGTATAGTACAACTAATAAAAAGCCTTTTGGACAAGAAATTCATGCCACACAGCTACAAAGATAAGGTCCTCTTTAAGCTGCCTCTGGTCATTCATAAATTGACTCGATTATGTCCAGAGTAGACCTGAGCTCTCATCCGTCTAACCATAGAGTAGTGGAGTGGAACTCAGCTGAGTCGATACTGTGTGTTTGCAATTTGTGTCAAACATCACTGATTCAAAAAGATGAAACCTTTCAGAAGTCATGTGCATCACAAAATATTAACAGAATTTCAACACATTAATTTCAATTACACTGATTTTGAGACGTTAAAAGTTTTACCGTTTATTTCTTTTGTTCCCCAGCAGAACCTTTGTATGTGCACATTTCTGGTACACCCGCAAATCTGATGCACAAGTGACGTTCACAAACAACCAGACGCCCTCTTTAGGGCTAATTTCTGCTTCAAAACATGATCTGATGGGAAGATCAAAAAGACTATTGTTGTGTGAAAGTTGTGCAAAAAGGAGTTAGCCTATCACCAAACCTGTTCAAGCCTAAAAAAAAAAAAAACATCTCAACGCTAAACGTGTTGCAGCAAGCACAGACAGACCCAACACTAATGTCATCATCCACTGTCCACATCTTTAAAGAAGCATTCTTTCAAAAAGGCTACATGAATCATCAGGGGTTTCTGAAATACTTGAAAGCTGAATGAGGATAATGGCAGTTTGCATCAATCTGATGGTGGAATAACTTCACAAATTAAAAACAATAAATATTTGTTGTTGAGCTTATATGTCTATTTATTCAAACATTTAAAAGCAAAGAAGGCTTTTGAGATAAAAAATTGTGGTCATAGTCACAATACAGTTTAATTTATTAAAATGCAATGAATTAGAAACCCTGAAATTAACTCAATTAAAAATTTTAATCAAATCTGACCACAACCTGACATAGATCTTTTCTTATAAAATATTATTTTGACCAGCCTGCACCATAGTCACTAGATTTGACATCCCTGACTGCATTCAAGTGATCCATCTTTGCTACATCCTGTCCTAAAGTCATGTCACAATTCTATCTAATTCATATATAAAAAGTTAAACCCAAAGCTAAACATACTGCTGAGAAATTCAGGTGTAAGGTAATATTTACATTTTAATTAAAACATTTTTCTGACAGGAAGCAATTTTGGAGAGGCTCAGACACAGTTCTGACTTAAATCTATATGGCAAGCAGGTTTTTCAACCTCAAAGACGGCCAAACACAAATAAAAATATGCAGAACGTTGGTGGACAGTTTTAAAAAGGTTTTGTCAACCAAGATTTTCCAATTATTTTAAAACTTAAAAAGAAGATTATCCCTCACAATGTGCCTTTATACCTCTAATGTTTTGTCAGAGGCAAGCAGCAGGCCAGAAGCATTGGGAAATGAGTGTCTACAGACAGCCTTCCCCTCCCAGCTTGTTCCCCTTTCCTCCTTATCCTCCTCCAGCACAGGGTGGGTGGCTGAAGTTGTCAGCAGACACTATAGCGTACCAAGTATATAGGACAGTGCCATTAGGGCATTAGTGCAGGTCAGCACCAAGCCTGTGTGTGTGTGTGTGTGTGTGTGTGTGTAAAGAAGTTCAAGATGTGCAATAACAGAATCTGACTCCTTACTCATTTGGGAATAACTCTAGGGAACTAGAATAAGCAGAATCATGTAAGATCTTGCACCTCGACATTTCAAATCAGTGGCTGTCTTAAATGTTTGAATGAGGGGATGAGTCTCAGCAAGAAATAACACTGCTACCATGTTCTTACAGATACACATCACTGTGCTGTAGCCCTAAGCACCAAAGAGAGTGAATGAATAAAGAGCTGTGCAAGTTCTTCCTCTCTGTTTCCCTCCCTGAACTCTGTACAGAGTAGCTGAAGCTCTAAGGGGCTATCTCTGCTGTGTCTGCAACTGAGAAGTATGATCTTCCCTGCTGACTGATTGCAGCCCATATTACCTGCGGGACAAGCTATTTCCTGTGTATAAATCCACTTCTGTGAGGTAATGTCTAGCATTAGCAGCTGGAGCTATACGGGTGTTTGTTACACAAAAACATTGTCAGCTAAAGAACATGCAAGGATGGCGTGAAATCTGAAAGGGAAGCACGCTTTGCTGGGCTGTTGTCTTCTGTCACTGCTCCATCTGCACTCGGCTAAATTTAGGATGAAATCATTCATCTCAACGTAATCGATAATTTCACTGAAAAGCGCAAAGCTGGTAAGAAAGCGGCTGGAATGAAAAGCACAATGTTCTTTTTTGACATTAGTGGCATTAAAAACTGTGAGAAAAGCCACATCAAACAATAGGCTTCTGTTTTTTTCTCTTATTCATAAGCTGACCACAGACTCCATCCAGACGGCTCCAAGTTTGACCACCTCAGTACTGATCCCCCCCCTCCAAACTCCCTGGCTTCCTGTTATCCCACAACTGGGCTTGCATTCTCTCTGTGGAAAAATACATCTTCCCTGCTCTCTCTCCTGGTGTCCCTGACTTGTTCTTACTGCAAAAACCACATAAATGTTGGTGTCCGCACAAATGTAGACGCTTGTTTTTCCAGGTGGGTGGATGGGGGGTGTTAGGAAATAGTGCATGCATTGTGGGTAGGATTCACAACCCAGTGATATGATTTGTCTACATGCCTCCCCAACACTCGCCCCCGAACCCCCCTCCCCTAACCGCTGCTTACAAGCTCTTTGTTCGTCTGAAACAAGAGGCCAAATAATTGTGTCCATATGAGAGAGGAAAGTGCAAAAAGAAAGAAGAGAAGGGGGAGGAAGAGCAAGATGGGGTTTGGATAGTTAACGGTTTTTGGCATACCCAAGGGGGTATTTTCTCTGTCTTAGAGGACAGACAGTTTATAACCCCTAGGACACCCATACACACACCCTCCCACATGAATAGTTAAAAAGGGAAGGTCAGAGTGCATTGAAAATGAACAAAACAAGACCAACAGCAGTACAGTTGATTTACTGTCCCTTTATGAACAGAAGGTGAGAGAAACAGAAAACTGCAGACAGAATGGTGTACATCACTCACTCTGCAGCGTTCAGGCTTGGAAAAAATCTGTCTTCTTGTGCTATAAACCGCTTTACTGCACCTCAGAGTAGAAAAAAGATGCATGTGATTTAGGAGTTGCTTCCGCTTCTTGAAAGAGCAAACAATCCACATTTCCAGTCAAAAATGCATGTAAACTCATAGCCATGAATGATAAATTAACTTAGGACTTAAGTATTTAAGTGCATAATGTTTTTTTAAGTTGGAATGATGATTTTTATAAAGTTGAACTGGGTTGCCATCTAGGATATAACTTACAAGTTCAAATATTTGTATTAACATCAGTTAGGAAGTCGCAGAAAACACACTGGCCTCTCATTCCCATGAAAAAGTTTTTGGTATAAACCCGGCTGAATATGTCACCACTACTCTTGGCAGAATTGGTAGAGCTCATTTCTACTCTAAATTTCAAAAAGGTTGAGGTCAGAGCTTAAGGCAGGCCACCCAGGAAGTTTAATGTTAATCTTCCTAAACTATGTTTCTTTTGGCTTTATTGTCCTGTTGGAACACCTATTTGTGTTGAGGTTTCAGTCAAATTGTCCACCCAAGAAAAAAGGGTAGGCAGTTATGGTGGTCAGGGGAAAAAAAGCATGAGTTTTCATTTTATGATTAGCTTATGCCACACACTAGTGACCACAGTGAAGCAGGTTTCACTTCACCATGGACTGTGAGGATGCTGACCATAAGGACCTTTTTTTTTTGATCGACTGATGCATTGCACAAAGTCGATCAAAAAAATTACATCAAAATCCTTCGTCTATACTGCAAGACGACCAGATGAACTATCCATAAAATCTGAATTCAACTTAAACAAATTATTATTTCTGGACTTTGTTAATGAGCAGAGTTGCAGTATTTTTTTGAGATATGTTTCTATTCATAAGCATGTGTTTATATTCAGGTCTACCTTGTGTGGAGTAGAGAAATATCACTTTTACTGAAAACTGGAGCACCAAATTTTTGATTTTAAAATCTATAGGATTTGTGTGATACGCCCATACTACACTAAAAAAGAACATTTTAAATAAATCATTAAAAAGGTTAAAAGTCATAATACAGTGACAGCTAAAGATAAGGGGATGCAAGGTTCTGCCATGTTCATGCATGCAGCTGCCAATCCACACTGGCTGGGAGTTGTTTGAGTTCAGAGGTCACTAAATCCCATAATGAACTATTTCATGTGTGACAGGAATGTGGTTTCCTAGCGGGGTCAAGTGGAAACATAAAGAGAGCTGCCATGGTATCATGAACTATTTCCTGATGGATATAAAGTTAATCCCTCAGATTTAACCAACAGTGTATCTTTAACCAGATTACCTCATGATAATCGCCTAAACATCGCTTCAAGAAATTTAATTTGGTGTCTCGCCGTACGAATTTCAAGGCACCAACCAATCCTCAGAAGCTGAATAAATTTCAGCACTTAATCTACTGTATATACATAGGTTCCAGACAGGAGCACAGCAAGCATTGCCTAATGTAATCCTCTGGGTGCAGAGCGATAGGGAATCATAATCTCAATTCCTTACAAAGGCATGGAACCATTGCTTCAGCGCATGACACAAATAGCGTATGTGCAAGCCTGTGTGTGTTAATGCTCGTACATGCTTAAATGGTTATTCAGTCTCTTGGGTGTTTGCTACTCTGCTGAGCATGTGTGCAAAGATTGAAGCTGAGGGGTGTTGAGACTACGGTGCGAGGATTCATGGATGGGTGTTAGGAATGTAGTCCTGAGGGCAAGGTTGAGGGTCAACTGAGGTGAGCAACAGGCAGGCACATGAAAAAAGCCAAAAACCCCACATAGTACTTGCACCTTATGATATTCACCTCACTAACCTTTTATGTATTTATTGTTTTTGACGCATTGCTTGTTCACGTGTGACAAATCCAAATGTTCTGTACACCAACTGAGGCTGGATCCGTCTCTGACACTGGAGTAGAAAACGAGGTAGAGGGATCACATGGTGAGGAAGGCGGGAAACAGAGATACGCATGAGTAGTTGCGGGAAAGTTCTCCATGTCTACTTCCTGCTACAGACCAGTTGTAAGGGAGGTCCTCCATAATTCAACAACAATAATTCCCAATGAAGGCCGTATAAAGAAACCTGCTGTGGGTTGGAACTAAGTGGTCACACACCACCTCCTGCTCTGAACTATCCATCCATCACTGATTGGTGAAAAAGACTGGGATAGCGGAATGGGGGGTTCGGGTTGAGGGTGCGGGGAATAAGCCCAGCTGACATGCCTGCAGCAGCCAGACAGACAGACTATCCCTTCCTCCTCTCCAACCTAGACATCCTCCCTCCCATTGATCCTCCACCCCATCCTACCCCCGCTGAGCAAGAGCCAGAGCAGAGGACTGCAGCTGACTCCAGTAGCTCCACAGGATGAGTGAACAGTCATGACCACTAACTTCGCCTGCAACCCAATATATAGACAAAATAAAACATACAAAACAGGCAACTCTCCGTCTCTGTCCTATAGATGATCTTTAGGCCAAATAAACAATATTTATTTGACTGCAATGAGAAAATCTCATGCTTTATAACTGCAGATCTATGTCACATCTGAAATTGAATAGATTTTTGTCACAGGTAATTTAATCTTTTAACCAGTTTTATAGGAGCTTGTTTTTAGTGAAAAAAAATGCTTGGGTTGGCTACAGATTGACTTCAAGATCTTGTAAGCAAATCCTGAAGATCTGTGGGGAGGGGAAATTATGGATGACTTCAAAACAAACTTTAGACATATCTTTTAGTTTATTGTTTAGCTGAGCACTAGTAATCATGATTCATTACTCATTTAATTTCAAGAAAAAATATTTGTAGTTTTATAAAATTTTAAGCCACACTAATTTTACATTATTCACACATTTTAAATAATTAATTTGGATCTATTATATTTGTCTTATTTTTCCCCATTTATAATACATAGTCCACCTTTTTCCATTTCTATCGAGTCCATCATCCTTAGCATCACTCAGTCCTTTAAACTGGTTTCATTCTTAGTTTTAATAAAGTCATTAGTTTTTTTATAACCTATTGATTTGTTTCATGGTTATATGGATGGATAGATGACCTCATATTCTTCTATACAAGTTTGGTTTTCCCAACTTCCATGACTACTCCTCTCATAAGAAAGCAGATTGTTGAGTTACATTTTATATCATCACACCATAAGCTAAAACATTTATGATTAAAAAAGATACAACTTCATACATACCTGATAAATGTGTGTGTATGTAAGTGTTGTCTCTTCAGTTTCAGTGATGATGGCTTCATTATGGGTTCATCTTAGCTTATGAAAGATTATCACTGTATGAGGCTGTGATATTTGGCTGTCTATTGCGTTGCTCGGTCAACCATTGCATACACAAGTCTTAGAGTTAATGCAGTCTAATGCGACAAATGATTCAGTTGGTATCTTAGAGGGAAAGTAATTGTCTCTAACACTTATTATATCAAGAGGTGTAACAACAACAGTAACTAAGGTGCAAGAATGTACAAAATTAAAGGCCATTAACCTGTAAATGTGTCTGTTGTGTTTCATCTTTCTGAAAATAAATGTATTGTATAAAGATGCATAGTCTGGTGTAAACTTAAATCTGAATTAAAATACAATACCTTTTAATAAAAAAAAAATGTTCTGCTAAAAATATAAACAAATGTGTGGTATCCAAACCTCAGTAAAGTGATTCTAATGATCATGTCTCCACAGCCTGACTCAGTTTTATCTTAGACAACCAAAGGCATGCAAGTGAAGCACATAAAATGGTTTTTTTAAGTGCCCATCTTTATGCTGAGCTTTTTTCTGGAATCAGTCCACAATGCTGGACAGCTGTATTTAATAACTTAGACAAGAACATCGTGATTTTCTTCTGACAGGCTGTGGTTTACTCTTAGTGGACCATCACAGGAAATGAAACCATCGTTTATAACATCCCACATACTTTCAATCCTGAAGCAGTGTCTGAGGAAAAAACTTTTGTTGCATAATGTTCCAGTGAGGGCTGCTAAGTGTGGTGCATTTACTGGGCACAAATACATATTCTGTAAAAGGACGGTTACCTGTGTATGTGCTTACTGCTCTCAATGTGCTTGTTGAATGTTGAGGAAATCCATCCTTTAAGAAACTAGTTTTAATTACAAATGAATTAATTGATACCCATATTTCGTAAACGAACAATTTAGCTAAAGTTTTCAAGTTAAATGCCAAAAAAAGCAACCTCATTGATCAGCTGGCATACCAGTTTAATTCCACTAAATTTGTGCAGTTTCCAGAATAAAACCTGTACTACTCAAATGTTACTTAGTCCCAGGTAAAACTATGCAAATGTTCTGTTTGTACTGATTTACTCACCTCAGCATGACGAATGCTTGGATTGGCTCCAACTGACACCATTCCGACCTACTTTTTAAATAACTCAGAACAGAAATATTTGATCACTTGGAGCCACTCAGACTATGTATAGTGAATTTATCAACCATGACTAAATATTTAAGGGTGGAAAAAAATAAAAACTAGATTCTGATTTTCTTTGGAATAGCAACGCACCTTGTCTTTGCAAGGTTTTTGTGAAGAGCACATCCTTTTGGTGCATACACAGCAGAAAACTAGATTCTGTCTTGAGAGAAAAGATTGGTGATCCTTTCCTGAGAGACAATTTTGTTGTTAAAGTGTTTCAGTTTAAAGCTGTCATTTGCTTCCAAATAGAACATAATTTATTGTTACCAAAGTTTTCTGATAACAATGACAAAGTGATCCATTAAAACATGAGATCCACGTGGAAATGGGTCTCCCAGAGTTCTGTCTGAAAAGTGAGAACACTCTACTTGCCTACCTACATGCTAAACAAACTTGGATAGCTAAGCCAGACTGCTTCTAGGACAGATGGGTAAAATTTTACGTGGCCTCAAAAATTTGTCTTCAGATCCCTTAAGAAATGGAGCCTGTTAAAACTGGAACAGACATCTTGTTTGTATTATGCCACCAAAACCGTACAAACTGAGACATGCACACATGCTAGAAAACACGAGTGAAAGCAAGGCTATTATTAAGGAAGCAGACTGAAAATACAAGCAGACACAAAGCTAGCAAAGACTTTGCTGAAACAAATGTAGACAGCTTAATTTAGTTGACTGAGAAAGGCCGTTTTTTCTAATGACAGGGAATTCCTTGAGCTGAGGCTCAGTGAAAGGACGTGCATTGTAGTCCTTTTATTTTTGTGTTGACTTAAAACATAATAAAAAAAAAGGGCTTTATTGTTTTGGTCTGCACGCCAGAGAATAGTTGCTGTGAGGGGAGCCATCTGAGTGGGAGACCTCATGATTGGTTACAGCTGCCTATTTGCTTGCTGTGGACACTTCCTTTTCTGCTAGTTTCTACAAAGAATAAAGGTTGATGTTGGCCAAATGGGCACCTCATTTGGCACCAAAACCAGCTTAATTTAACTGCAGAGAGGTGCCAAAAGTTCAAAGGAAGCCAAAACGTCTTCATTCAACTGGCCCCGCTGGCTGAGATTTAACATTTGTTAGTTAAGCATTGCTGTCACTGCACTGACATTGGCATGTATAGAGGGGGAAGATGTGTTTACTTTGAGGAGACGAGTTCAAGCTGACTTATCATCTTCTTGTGGGAACCTGTAATGCCGTCTGATTGCTGCAAAGGAGTGCAAACACTCAGAGGCCTCAGCACTTTGCCTCCTGCCATAGCTCCAAATGGCTGTGACTTACAATAACTCCGTATGCGTCATAGACAGTCTAATGTCTAAGACACTGGATTAACACTCTAAACACAGGATACAGCGGCTGTGGTGAAGCAATGCAAATACGCAATCATGACCATTTTCTCATTCGGTCAATTAGTGAAAGAAAGGCACAGGGGAGCCGACTACAAAAAGAGGCTTCAGGCTGTTTCTTCTCCAGAAAGGAGCACTAGGTTACAGGCTGAACAAAACAAATACATTGTGGTGTTACATCCATTTCATGGAAGTGCTTTTGCGCAAAATAACATGTAGAGTGCTCCCTTTTGAATTATTTTATTATCAGTGCATTTTGCTTTTTGTTTTTTTTTTTATTTTTTTAAAGATTTTACCCACTGATGTAATTTTTTTTTTTCAACTAATAAATATACACCGGCAAGAAAAGCACAGTTGGGTCTTGAAGTATCGATTTCCATTGCAAGATTTTCTAAAATAAATAATATATGTGTGAATATACTGGTTGATCACAGCACAAGACAAACAAGAAGGCAGTGATTAGCTGGCATTAATAAAGACCTTTGAAGGAGGAATTTATTTGAAAACATGCAAACAATGAGAAAACAAAAAATAGAAATGGAAATCCTCAAAATAATTCAGATAAGTTGGTGTATGTCTAATGTGATGTGTGAAGAAGCTTCTATTTGGGAGGCAAGTTTTTTTTCTCTTAAAATTTTTTTGCTATTTTACAAAAAAATAAATTTAACCACAACCTGTTGTTTAATAGATTAAACACTCACTATACCTTTTATTTAAAAAAAAAGGAAAAAAAAAAGCTTTGTCTGCAGCTTTAAGCCAGAAAAGTGCTGACAGAACCGAAAAAAAAATGTCTGGTTAGTACTGGAATCTGTAATATTTCATCAGCGCGACTGTAGACACCGTCTTCTGCCTGCTTTTTGTGTATACGTGTAACTATGAAACGTGTGTTCATGCAATTGTAAGGCCACTGTACTCCTACGCCAACAAAACAAGCTCTTCTTAACGTCCTGGTAGCCAAGTCAGTCATCAAGAGCAAAGAACTGATTGTAGTTAACAGCGGAGGGCTTAGGTTGTAGACTAAATGTCGATGTTTTAATTACATCTTTGCTATTTTCATTGGAATTGCCCTATCCCATAGGAGACAGAAAAACGTCTGGGAGCTGCAAAACTGACAACAATTTTAGTGCGTTCATCCCACCTCGGTATTACAAAAAATACCCTCCAATCAACCACAAAAGCAGCATAATGAAGATGTGAGTTTGTATCGCTGTGCAAGCAGGTGTCTATGCCTGAATTTGTGAGTGAACGACAATGTGTGTTTGCCTATTTGGAGGGAACGAAAGACAGATTTCAATAGCCTTTACTCTGAACAATGGGGCCAATCAGTCTCTTGGATCAGGCCTGATTAAAAGATGAGCTCACTGTACTTGAGTACATAGCAGAGAGTTGATGAAGGAGTACAATCAAATGCAGACGTATAAAGATTCAACGCTATCATCAATTGTTTTTACAAAGACAGACTGAGTGAACCCCTTGTGCAAAAACAGCCCTGAACAATGAAGAACAAGAAGCCATTTCCCAAACAATCTAAGTGTTCCATCTTGATATCCTTGAAAGGCAAGAGCTGAATAACAACTGGCAGTGTAAAATCATGCCATCCTCATTACCCTCTGTGGAACAAAAAGAGAGAAAGAGTGTCAAGCAGGCTAATGAGGTAGTTAAGGTGGCAGTAAATGTCATTCCTCCTCTGGCAGCCCCAGGGCTGCAGTACCGCTGCAGGCCATTACCTGGACAGGGACCCTTAAAGCTTGCATCAGCACTTCCTGTGCAGGATACAATTCACACGCACACACACACTCTCTCAGAGGCTGAAGTTAGGTTAGACGGAGGGAGAAACCACAAATTAAATATATAATATAATGCACTGAGGAAGCTGCTTATTTAGTAGATATGATTAAAGGGGGTTAAAACAATTAATGCCACAATTTGGATTAAATTTAAGAAAAAAGGGGTTTGCATTAAGGAGAATCCTCAGTGATTTTGTTCTTCCATTGACAGAAACTGCAATAAGCAAAGAGGTTTTCTGGCTGCTCTCCCCTCCCATGTTGACTATTTTTTCCAACAATGCTAGCTGCTTGACCAGTTGGTTTGACCTTCAGTAATTTATTCACAGGTACATTTAGTGGGATAATACTTCTAAATTAAATGACTTCACCTTTACCAGAGAGTAAACAAGGACAAGAAATGACAAAGTCCGACATTTTCAAAAGAATTCACAGAGCACTGTGGAGCCAGTTGTGTGTGTAATAAAATAAAATAAAAATAAAAAAAAAACATAAGTCAGAGATAAACAAATAAACTCGGCATTGGCACTGGATTGAAGTTAAAAATCCCCCCGGGCATGTTTAAAAATGTATATATGTAAATGCTCCACTTTGACTAATAATTAATGTTTTTTTTTTATTATAAAAATGCTCTAATGCTTAGCAAGGCAAGCTCAGAATATGCAAAAAAAAAAAAAAGAAAAACATTTTAATATTAAATTTCCAAAGAAAAACATGAATAAAAAACTACTGCTTATTTAAGTTCTGACATAATGGTTGATAAAAGCATAGTTTTGCCCGGACATCCAATTTCTGAAAGACCGTTTTTCATACACGTCTAACTCTCACGGAAGCAAAATAGTCATTTCTGAAATGATATCTATTACACAATAAATCCATCTACATAAATGTTCACCAATATAAATATAATAACTTAACTTGACAACATTATTGGCATAACTTGACCTTGTATAACTTAAGACCTTCTGAGACCTGGCAATAATTAGCTCAATAATGTAATTTAGGAATTAGTAATAGCAATTTTCTATCTGGAACATGCTGTCTGCTCCTTGTGTTTTAACCTATGAAATAATTTGCATTTCTAGAGTGGTAAAATGAGATCCTGATCACAAGTGGATATTTGAGATGCTCGTAGAAACGCATTTCACTTGCAGGTGTAAAATGATGCTCTTAGCATTGACTGCTTGTTATTACCAATCATTCGAGATTAATGTTAATGCGCAGACTAAGGAGAGTTTAAACTAAAGCAGACATTTTTTTTCCCTCTGATGGTGTAAAGAGCTCTACACAATTACTGGGATCACTGGTAAATATGGCTACAAGTGTACCCCCAAGGTGCCACTCTTTGCAGCAGTTTGAGTCTCTTACCATTTCTCTCCCCAACATACACATGGGCTCCTGTCCAGCTATGTTGGTCACAGTTCCAGCTCTTCTGAATTTGTGAATCATAGACTATAGATATGGACAAGTTAAGGCGAGCAGCTATTTTCATGTGGCTATTTCTTGATTTTCAAAGAAGAAGACTCAACTGCTTATTGAATTCTCTCTTGTCCTTTCCTATTTAGAAGAGCAGCTGAGAGAAAGAAGCCTCTGTGTCAAGCTATAGTTAGTTATACCATGAGGAAGCCATGTACAAGTGATGAAAGTACCATGAGACTCTGATAACCTAAACAGAGAAGTAAAGTAGAAATGTGTCAGATAAACTTATTTTCTAGCACTTCTTAGATGTTTCTTAATGTATGCCACTGAGCATTTCCTTAAAAGTAAAATTTCCCCTTGTCAGTGCAACATCATGTTACTACAATACACAATTCATTTATCTGAAGGCTTTTTACACATCTTTGCCAAGATTTCTAATTAGTATGGAGTGCACTGTAGATATAAGTGGTAAGTGTGAACTCTACCTACAATACATACGCTTTCCTTTTTGGGGCAAAATAGGGCCTCAAACATAAACTCAACACTGAGAAGTAAATTCTTGTCACTTCAAGTATGCCACCATTGTTCAGTCTGTCAAGTGTTGCGTTTATTTTCCATCTCCTTTTGTTTGACAGCAAGATGGTGTGCCATGTGGAGAGGGGTCAGCCACGTTGGTGGTCCCTTGAGCACTTTCCTTGGCCAGATCACAAAGGTACAGCAAAAATCCAAATTTGAGATCGGCTGTCAAAGTAAAGCACCTTGTGTACAAACTCTGAGCATTTTGTGCTCTTTTACACCTTGAACCTAAGTAAACATTAAACCCTTCACTTGTACAATAAAAACAGCCCTCCTGTTCTCTCTACGGCCTCCAAGCCCCTCAGACAAATAAACGTTCTTTTAAATAAAGCCTGTAGTAGCTCTGGATTTAAATACACTCCGGCTCAGCTTCCAGAGGTTCAATCAACTGCCGGGTCCAGCGAATGAGGTCGAGCTACTGCCCACATGGTCCCTGCTGGACACAGCTAAGAAGCCCAGCCCCATAAAATGAGGTTCGAAGAAACATTAAAAACCTATTATTAGTGGAGTCTGAAAATCCTGAAAGCAACATTATTATTATTATTATTAGTACTTCAGATAGAATAAAGAAATAAGGAGGAACAGTCTAAGAAAATACACTAAGGGAAGAGAAGAGGAAAAGTCGGAAAATAAAGACAAGTGAAACCATGGATGGTTCCAGGATGCTGTAACTTCCTTACAGTAACTTATGCACCTATAGGCACACAACATGGAGTGGAAAGTGGAAAATGGAAAAAAGAGTGAAGTAGAGGACAGATAAATTGCAGACAGCATAAGACAAAGAGGTCAGTGTTGTGGAAGAGATGGAGCCCGACATTAAGGTGATGCAGTTCAACTTACACCCTGGAGTGCCACAAAAGCATGGATGAGAGATCCGGAAAGATGGGGTGACAAGGAATGGAAAAGAATGGGAGGGAAAACAATGGGAAGGAGTATAAAAGGAAGTAATGATGATTAAACAAAAATAGACATAGAATCAATGTGCTAGCAATTATTTTTCTTCCCCACTATTATAAAAGTAAGAGATGACCTTTGTTTTGTGGCCAGGCAGAAATTCTGCTTACCAGGGAAATCTTTTGTATTGTAGAGTGGATGAGGCCAAGTCTGCACAAAGCAGATTAACCTGAACAGGTCATAGGACCAGAAAACTGATTTAGATTAACTTCTTTGAATGTAGTTTAGGATTTTCACTGGCGATTATACATAAAACACATATGCAATAAGTCAAGAGTGGCCAAATTCCAGAAAATTTTTTTTAAAAATCATGTATCACTTTCTGTTGGTCAATCACACAAGTTCATTAATACATACTGACAATCGGTTGTAATGTGGTTAAAAAAAAGAAAAAAGGAAAAAAGGTGAAGGGTTATGAATCCTTTTTCAAGGTACCAGACATGTTGTGTGTCAACTAAGCACAACATGGACTTTAGGGGTTAATCTGAGAATTGCCAGGGTGCCCACAGCTTAGAGTCTCTTTGAAGCTAAGCAGAGCTGCTGCGTGTGACGGCTTTCTGTTGTTTACATTCAACACTCCTCTGGTTTCCTTTAAAGTGAGAAGTTGCTTGTTATTCTGTCTTTGGAAGAAGCCACTTGTATTTAACGCTGATTTCATTATTTCAGTGAGAAATATATATATCACGCTATGGAGCAGCTGACATGACAGAGGAATCCACATTGGCATAAATAACCGCTGCACCCACAATAAGCTGCAGTAATGAGCCCTATTCTTTTCCTAATGTGCATCTCAGATGCTGATGAAGGAAAAGGAGACTGGACTTGTCATTTCCCTGTTGGGCCCTCAGGAGCCAGGTGTCTCTCTTTAATGGAGGCATGTGGAGACTAACGTAGGTTAATGAGCTCTACAGGCCCCAGAGGAGAGAAGCATTATAGGCTATATGAGATCCCCTCTCATCCCTACATCCCCACATTTGTGTCAGACCCTGGGAGAGAGCTGAGGTACAAAGGACAGCGTGGTGGAAAGGATGCAGAGATGCTAGAGAGACAGAGAACAGAGGCAGCCGAGGATTGAGAGAAACATCGGAGCCAAAGAGAAAAGCCAGGTCTGCCAGCCTTTTAAAAACAATTAAGGCCTGGATGAGATTTCCGCTTAAGGCTCCTGTGCCAAGCAAGGCCCAAATGTGGCAGTAGAGGGAAGCTTAGCAAGAGCCGGCCTAATCAGAAACAGACTCTCTATGACAACATTCCAAACCACACAGACACATAGGAAAGTCGACACTTTACATATTAAAGCTTTTGACGGGGAGGGAACAAAACCTGTGGTAACAAGAAGTCATAATGAGGAACGCGCTCAGGGAGTTAGTAAAAGCATAAAAAAGGAGGAAATAGACCGGAGCTCAAACTTCTGATGTCCTGTGAGTTATATGGATGTTTGTTGTGCTGTGGTGTACATCTTTGGTGCATTCCTCTCTTCAGCAAGCTCTCAGATGTGGTTTTGTCTCTTGTTTAGCTGTCTGTGCCTCCACTGCTTAGTAAGCTCTGAACTTGGAGCAGAGCGCCACCAGAGGATGTTGCAATTTTACAATCAAACAATAATAAGTACTTTCATTGGTATATTTGGTTTTACTGAAAAATATTCTAGAAAATGGACACATATGGGAACAGGAATAAGGTAAAAACATTAACGGAATAAGTGTTCAGAAAAAGAAATGTACCAGGTAAAAATGTGTTTGCTGGAAATTGACTTTCACCATTATCAGCCTTCACTTGTCAATCAATACTCAGTTTTTTTCCTCTAAGCAGTGATCTTTTTAATCATCAAGTTGTTACCGAGTAGAGAAGATTCAAAATTAGCAATTGTCAGTATCAGTGACTGTGTTGTCCAACCAAGAATCAAGGTAATTCAGGCAGCATTTGAGTGAGTGAAGGCACAATTCCAAACAGATAACAGGAAGGGTGAATAAAGGACAGTAAAATTGCACTTCTTTATCCTTTTGAGCTTTGACTTCTGTCTGTTATGCAACTCATTGGCTATGCACATACTGGAAGCCTTTTGGAGACCTCACAGCTGAACTCAGCATTTCCATTCTTCAGGTGATACTCGAAGACTTGGTTAATAATGACTGGTCATGGTAGGTAGAATAGAAAGAAATTTAGAATATTGTTCTCATACATTTTCTAGTTCTTAAAAAAAAATTTAAATCACAAATCAGTACTGGCAGGTCAAAAACTGAAAACTGGAAATGAGCTACAAAATTCTGACTTCTGCATCTTCAGAAAAATTATGTAAAATGTTGAAAGGTAAAGCTGTAAGAAGAGGAGAGAAAAAGGGGGCAAAGAGGTTTGACCAGGTTTGGGCTCCGAAGCGAGGAGCACACCAAGGTCTGCCGCTCAGCCGATAGTCAGGCAGCGCCACATTCCAGCCATGATCCCGTATAAACCCTGTCTGTTACTGCCGAACTGATATGGAAATAAGGGGCCAGATGGGGGCTTCCAATGGCCTTATAAGGGATTGTGGTTTGGCCTGGATGGATCACGGACGAAAAGCCACTGAAAATGAAAAATACAGAGGGTCATACATCCAAAAAAGGACCAGATTTTTTTTTCCAACTGAAGAAAATAGAGGTGAAATGTAAAAGAATGTTGAATTAATAAAGTTCCAGTCAGAGGTTAGACATACAGCTAAGATGGACATGGATGTAATAACACTCATGGGCTTTTAACGATGCATTTACACCAGTGTTTTTCCAGGGTGGAATAATTATAAATTGTACAGAACTCAAGAGATTTAGAAAGAAAAAACCCTAGATTTAATTTATCCCTTATTCTCTCTAACTCGCACTATGCCAAAAATCATTCATAAGGTTAAAGGATTCTTTAGCACCCAGCACTTCAAGATAATGTTATTTTTTTCTGTTGTTCTCAATCAGCAAGGTTTTACCATAATTATGACAGAACATTTGACCTCTGCTTTGGGCAGAACTGATAGTTTATTTAAACAGTTGGTTTCCTGGCACTGACAAGTATCAAGTAGAGTCTAATTTTTCAAAGTTGGTGTCACGGCCTGTGATGAGGCAAGCTTTAAATCAACATGGGCAGAGTGCGAGCCGACCAGGTGAGAAGTCCCTTCTCCAAAATAAACACATTTCAAGCTCAACTCAAATTTGCCTTCTTGAAAAAACCTTTATGGTCAGACATGTCAACACTGATTCCTTTAGACAAAAAGACAAGAACTATATTTTGAGAAATCAAGATGAGGTTTTTAAATCTGCACTAAGGGTCAGGCATGGTGCTGATAGAATTATGCCAAATATCTGTTTTGCTGCCAAGTAGATGAAATAATGAAGGATGAGGACTACCTCCAAATCAAATCAAATCAGATGATGTTCAGCTGGCTGACGCTTTGACATAGCTTGGTGCCTGGTGGCCTTACTTCTAATGTACTAATGTGCCAATAGGGAAGATAATTATTTTATTCAGTGCTTTAGCTAACTTTGAAAATGTTATCCTCCCCTACATATAATTTTGCAGATAAATTCTAAAGCACTAATTTACTTGGCTGTTTAGTAAACTTTCAGTTGAATAAATGTTAAAATGTATTGAAATTTCGGTTACTGACTGCTAAGACTTCTTCAAGTAGTTAGGCGTTTATTTACATTATTTTATTTTGAAGTAGGTGAAAACTGTCTGTGCAGCAGTTCTATTTAATCTCCTCGCATTCTCATTTTTTCCACAATATCATTTGAAACACAAACCGTACAGGAACAAAACAAATCAAAACACAGACTGTCGAGAACAAGATAATTCCAAAACCAAAATAGCAGACAGGAAAGGATAAAACATTTCACCAGAAATTCACATAAAATATCAAGAGCAGTGAAGCTCCAGCAAACTGGTAAAGTATAGGATGTTATTGGCATGCAGTTTGAAAATCAGAGTATGCACTGTATATTGTGCAACTCTTACAATAATTATTTCTCTTACAATAATTATTGAAAAACAGAAATCATTGCATCTTTTCAGAAGATGAGTGGATTTAAGCTTATTTAATTTTCATTTCTGGAACATTTTGATCCATTGGTATATTTGTAGGGTCCTTGTTTAATGAAACAAGAGCCCAAAGCAGCAACAACACAACTAACTTAACTATAAGATCTAACAGAACTGGAATGATACTATTCATCTTGATACCATTGTTCCAGTGTCCCAAAGGTCCACTTCACTGTAGGAATTTTTCTCTTCTGTCAGAGTGAATAACTTTGTCCTTGGAAGAGACTGCACATGCTGAGAAGCAAAACCCAGCCCACAAATGAAATAAGTTTCCCGTGTTAACATCTCAGCCTCACAACACAGCTATTGGTGTTTTCTTTCATTTTACTCCCTTTGTTCTTCCATGTGTTTAGCACTAACAGTCAAGATGTTCAGACAGTGGGAGCCAACAGCCTGCTGAGAAACCCTATCAGCCACGCTAATCTGATCAGCTGTACTTTGTTCGAGTGTGTCTTACTTAAAGAGGACGGTGTTCCCAGCGTGGTGTAACCCAAACACCATCCTATCCCCTTTCAGCCCCGGATTCCGAGGAGGCAACTCATTCGTCTAATCTTCTGCACCATCCACATCCACCTCCCCTCACCCCTGTCTCTGCCCTCCGATCTGGCTCTCAGCTTTAAACACAGCACACCTCTGCCCTAGTGTTCACCCACCGGCACCCATCAGGGCTTATTAGGGCAAAAACCCATGACATAAGTGTTTTCTATCCTTAATCAGTTAGAAGGCAAACCCCCACCACTCCTTGCTTACCTTCAGCCTCTTGCAGGCGTGTGCATGTGCACAAATCTGTGTGTGATGAAACAGTCTTGAAATCGAATGAAACGCTGTGTCTTTGGAATGCATGATCAAGGGAGTTTTTGCACACATCTCTCATACAAATAAGTGTGTAAAGAATCCATGTGTGTCACAGCACAGAGAATTGTCATCTAGCCATTAACCACAAACTTTAAGCCACATACAAGGTGTGTGAGCATATATTAATTCCTTGAAGACGTAAGATGCAGATCAAATGTAACCAATCCCTATAAACCGGTCTGTCTGTTTTTTTTTTTCCCCAACTAATTCAATGCCACAGTCAGCAAATACAGGCCAAGTGCACATGCATACAAATACAAAGCACACCTCCTCTATCCACACACCCCACTGAGCAAACAGCTGCTTCTGGCAGCACCAAACTGAGGCTGCCAAAAACACCAAAACACTTATCTGTGAGTGACAGTAGCATGTTATTCCCCACAGGAATACTCACTTGGGAGGAATGTTTATGGTAGTGGTGCTGCTCAGTGATTTTATCAAATTATCACTTCTGTGCTTTGAGTGAAAATCCAACCTGACGCCATGGGGCACATGTCACCATGGATGGCTAAGTCTCACCCTGGACACGGCCCTGACCCTCATGTTTAGTCAAGTTACCAGCAGCCTGCATATTGTTTTCCCAACCGCTAACCATTACAGTTTAATGAATAACAGCAGTGGCTGCGCTGACCTGTGACTGAACGAGGCCTCCTGCTCCTGCACCGTTCTTTGATACGCTGACCTTGTTCATGTTTTCTCAGTGGCCTGGCAAGTTTTTTGGTGATGCAGGTCCTTTTGGAAATTGCATGCAGGAGCTTGCTATTCTTTTAACTTTAAGCCATGATAATAAGTTGCACCTTAGATGCAACAGATCACACATTTTATTGCAAATAGATAATAAATTAAGAAATAAACTGTGGAAAGTTGAGCACGGGTTGTGGCGCCCAGACCAAAAGAATGACACCAGCAGATTCACAAAGCAACATCTAAGATCTTTTCAATTACATTGCAATCCAAAGTTAAGAGTTAGATCATTGTTTTTTCCAATGTCAGTTCAATTTTGCTGTCTTTGACTTTGACTTTGGATTCTTGTGTTTGATTTATCTACAACTGTGGAAACATTTTCATTAGATGCTGTTGAAAATAAGCTTTAATCTTTGCAAAAGATGTATATTTTAGTTCTTGTTTGCAACATATGCGTAAGATCAACTATCCATCCATCCATTAATCCATCACTGGATTGTCCTGTTCAGATTTTATAGGAGTCCTGTAGCTATCATCAAAAAGTGATCACTACTCTGGACAATGTGACAGTCCAACACATGGCAAACAGTATGATAGGCAACCATGCATGTTTAAAGTTAAACTGAAGCCAATTTAAAGACCTAATTTGACCAAGTAAGCACATTTATAGATTGTGGAATAAAGAGATTATCCACAGAAAACACTCACGTATGTCCCACACAGAAAAGCTTTAATCTAGTCAAATAACATAGCAAATTTTCAGGGAAGTGTTTACAGGTCCTTACAAGCTATGCAGAGGGATCTGTCCAGTTCCATTAAGCCATATTTCCCCAGATTGCTGGTCCGTAAAGATGGAGTTCAGGCTAACAACTTTGTCTCATAAAAGCATAAGGCCAAGACCTGACATACAGCTGTCAGGGGTATCAGGTGCCCCGTTGAGTGTTTGTGTGTGGATTGTGTTAAGGGGCAAGAGGTGACGGGCAGGTAAAGGCTGAGTGAGCTGAGATTACTACTGGCTTGAAATATTATCACATGCTATTAGCACAGTATCACTGTTCATTAGGCTGATGGCTAGCTGGAACTCCCTGACAGGCCTGTGGTAAGTAAGAGAGATGAAGGTGGTGGGAACAGGAGAGAGAAATGGGAGATTGGACACTGGAAAAAATGTAGAGAGAAAACTGGAGCATGAGCAAAATCTGGGAAAATGATAAAAGACGGCTTGTTTCAATCGCTCACTGTCAGAAAGAAGGTTTCAGAGGTGAGTGGCAATTTCAAATTACAACAGGACAAGGCATGTTAATACAGTCCTTTATTCCAATTCTGAACATGGTAACCAAATAGGTGCTGGACGAGGAAATACACGCATCAAAGAAATGGCTTGTGCAGAGCTCATAAAAGCTTCTTGTAAACACTGTGTGATCACAGAAATGCATTAAACGCCCGTCACAAAGCCAAGCATAGCTTTAAGGGAACTGATGGCTGCTGATGTCTTGTATGAAGCAGGGAACAGAAGAGCAGTAAATCTGTCTCACCATCAGATAGAAACATTAGTCGCTGTCACACTCACTTTGCCTTGGCATAGACAACACTTTAGTATATCATCAAAGCCAGAACTGTTCTCGTTTCTGAGATTGAGTGGTGCTGTGCAACTTGAAAAGCCACTTGAAATGGAAGCACACACATTTGCAAAGTAGATGAGAGGTTGTTGTTTTGGTTCCTTTCATAATCTACAAACATTATGCATGCCACCAAACACATAAACAATGCATGATGATCTTTTTTTGTTTTCAACTCGTTGCTAATGAAGATGATTATTAGGTTGCATGGAAAATTCATCAAGCCCTTGAAAAATCTCCCCACCATTGTGGGTCACAGTGAGAATTACTGTGCAAGTTTATAAAGTTAGACTTTGCACACACTCTGCTTCCTCCCCACACTGTCCTTCCCATTCTCCCTTTTTATCTAATTTTAGACCACTCTAGCCAGCGGTAATGAATTGGCTAATCACAGTTATCTGGCTCATTCAAGTGGTTTGTAAAGCAAATCAATAAACTCTGTCAGTGAGCCAGCCATCCACTCTGACAGATGTTTCTCACTAATCTATTTCAGTTTTTTTTTCAATCTTTCCTAAAGATGTTTATTCTCTTCCAGTTTGTTCTTTTTTTTGTTTTTTTCTCAGCAAGGTCAATGGGGAAGATATGGAAGAAAAGATAAAATCCTATGCCAGCTGGCAACTCAGAGCAAAAAGGACAACTGCTTTGTAGTTTTAGTCTGACAGACAGAGAAATGTACTCTTTAATTGTTGGAAATAAAAGACACTACAGCAAGTCTGCTTGCTGTGCCTTTGTCAATAAAAGACAACTAAGTTAAAATTAAGTAGCAGTGCTAGAAAAACTAAGCCAACCTTTATGATTTAATCGTTTTCAAACCATAAAAATAATAATAATAATAATAATGTCACTTATAAATTGCAGAAATAAAATAATATATTTAGATTGTTTGAATGTATGTAACCGCTCTCTAAACCCAGACTTGGACCATTTACAGAAACAGCATCGTCTACTGGTGTTTCTAAGTTTGAATGATACAACTTCTACCTTCACCGAGATAAATTACAAAGTCAAGTGCAACAGACCTTACATGAAAGCAGATCTGCTGCTTTTCATCCTCTGCAGATCCTAGAGTTTATGCAAAATGTTTTTGCAAAAGTTAAATATATTAAAAATTTACCTACATTGGACCCAGTCCGCAGAAAAATAAACTTCAACTGGATGACAGAAATGTTTCTTTTTCTTGTTGTGTTTCAGTGGCCAGTCTTTGAGCAAGAGTAACTGTAAAAAACAATTGGCTAATTAATCCCACTCACGAAGTGAAGTTCAATTATGGGAAGCACTCAACAGGGTAATTTGCTTTACTAATAAAAATAAAAGCCACAACCAATAGCACATCTAATAAGTAAAATCTAATGCTTGGCTAGGAGTAAAAATGTCCTGTCTGTGATAGATAATGAATAAGCAGACCACAACATCTTTACATACTCAGACACCTAAGAGATCCACCCTTTAAAGGCTTCTGGGAATCAATTATGCCTGAATGAATACATGCAACTGCATATCTGTCAGCTAAATTAAGCCTACATGTCTAAAATCCGTCTAAAATGTATGCACAGTATAAGTATTTGTCTCTTGTTGTTAGATAATGAAAAACACTTCCTTTGAGACACTGGCAGAGAAAAGAGCAAGCAATTAGAGGAAGTGAAAGGAGAGGGAGACACATAGAAGCAGAGAGACAGCAACAGAGAGCTGTTTGAATGTGATTAATGAGATCACTGCAGGGTAGGCGGTGTCATTGTAATACTCTATGCGGGGAAAAAGCTGGAAAAATAGACTGGGAGAGAGAGTGGGAGACTAAGATAGAGAAAGGAGCAGAAAAGAAGCAGGAATAAAAGCAGGGAAGAAAGGGAAAAAATAAGAATACACCTGGATGACCAGGTTACATTTAACTCCCTGAGAAGATAGGGAGTGAATTTAGCTGGCTGAGGAGTAAAATAAAAAAAAAATTAAATAAAAAAAAAAAAAAACGTCAGATATAAAGCTTGGATGAATGGAACGGCAGGGGCTCTCAGTTTTGCACTGGCCTTTTAACAGTGGACTGTTTAGAGAAGCCTGGACCAGGTCTGTCAGATAAAGAGGCTTGTGCTTTAAAGACAGCCATGAAAGGCACAGCCTGCTCCTGCCGTCTGGGGCAGCCGCTGGACACCACTGCATCTGGTCCAAGGTTAAGATCCCAACAGCAGGGGGTCTAGTGGAGGCTGGGTTCTGAAAAGGTCACGCAGACATCTTTCACAAGTCCATGAACAAACTAGCAATTAGCCTAATCAGGTAGTTGTTTTAGGCAAAAAAATAACATTTAGCACAAATAAAGATGCACTGATGAGACTTTTACTGACCAGTACTGATATCTTGTCTTGTCTTTTTTTTTTTGCAAAGTAATAAAAGAAAAACACATCTGAATCTAACAAAGTGAAGAGATATAAAAGATTATACACAACTTTAAAATAAAGTCTCTTCTCTTTCTTTTTGATTTGTACAGAAGAAAAAACATGGAGTTTTCAGATTAGATATTTTTCAGTATTTGACTTGTCAGCCACAAGTTAGAAAGAAAATAAAATCTGATAGATAGCAAGCCTTGTGCTCAAATTTACAGGTTCTAATAAATCAAATCTATTTTTAAGATACACAGAGAAAATGGTGTGTGACTGAAATGGGCCAGTTTTCTGGATGATCCGGATGACCACTGACTGGCCAGTCCAATGCAAAAAAAAAAAAGAAACAAACAAAACCTTTTAATCTGACAAGTGAACAAAGTACTGGCAACAACCTTTGTTCTGGAAGTTGTTACTACAGTAAGATGACTCAAAATCAATAAGGTGTTTATTATTATTATTATTATTATTATTATTATTATTATTATTATTAGAAAAGAAGATTTGAGATTTAAGAAGCTATTTAAAAGAAAACTTTCTATGATTTGTTGAGACATGTCTGTGGTTCATTCAGCTGTAACAGAAGCAACGGACAGGTGAATGACTTAATCATTTTGTCTTCATTTTAAAATGGGTAAAGACATGTTCTAGTTCTGTTTCAAACACTGTAAGAGTTGACAAAATATTTCAAATGTTAATTTAGTATTTAAAATAGAAGACGCTGAAGTTGGTGTTCACAAAATTTGACACAACAAAACGAAACTCTAACCAGATACTTTCTGAAACTAGGGTGAAATTGTAATCCTTCCTCTAAAAATGAAGGTAAATCTTCAGGCCTTTCCAAAAGCCACAATCAATAGATCAATGATCAATAGAATTCCTGTATGCCAGGTTTCGACCAAGCTTTTAGTTTAGGCAACATATTCTTTTCGTGGGCACTCAACATTCTCTCTGTGAGCTACACGTTGCCTGAGGCCTGAATGATAAAACAAAATATTGACCTCGTTTTGTAGTTTGTGGAAATTTCTCATTAAGTTTAAACCTCTTGTTGGTAGTGCTGTGAAGTTGTGTTGGGAGGGAAAATGTTTCCACTAGCAGAAGCAGTTTCTCAAGGCAATGCCAGGCTCCAAGCTACTTGGTGCCAGCAGGCAAACAGATTTCAATGGCAGTTCATCTTGATTTGAATTATCCCTGAAAAACAATGAGAGTGATTCCTTACAATAGCTGCAAGGAATATCAGGTAGAGAGCTGCTGTTACAGTTAAAATAACAATTGAATTAATGTGACCTACCTGTTTATTAACATATTTAAGAAAAACATCAACTAAATTCTATTATTTAGTTAATGTAGGAGTAATTAGGACAAATTTTCCAAACTGTGAGGCAATAATTATTACACATGCGATTCAGTGAAAAATCATTGTTAGGGTAATTGTTAACCAAGTCCACCTGGAGGCATTTGAAATAGTTCCTTTGTTTTGTAATTGTGTGTCTTTTAATGGCATATCAGGTTTAATTCCCTGCATACCAGCGATGACAACCCATGGTAATTAATATAATTCAGTTCCTTTAATCTCAGTTGGCTCCAATCCCACGGAAACACACAAACTATCAACTTTTACTGGTGAACAAGGTTTATAATTATATGTCAGATATATTTATATAATTTTGTGTTTATATGGATGTGGGTTGTATTGAGTTCAGGACACAGGACTTCTAATTGTTCTACTGGAACAAAACCGCTTCCTCTTGGTGCTTTAGCTGCTCCTTGGTAGTAGCTACTTCAGAGTTAACGTTGTTTGTTTCATACTACTCTACTCTTTTCCCACTGATGCTTCTCTCATTACTTTTACATTTGCCCCCGACCACCTTTGTTTATCATCTGATAGGACACAGCTTCAGTAAGCCCAAATCCAGAGAACGGGGGCAAACAGTGCAAATATTATTCCCCATTCCCTCATGACCATCGCTGTCAGGCAAAGTCAGGCCACACCAAAGCAGGTGAGCAGCCTCTGGGCTTACAGGCCAGACAGACAGAGATCTCAGATCATTCCCTCCCGAGTGTGACAAATTTAAGGACTAATTCTCAAAGGCATGTTTGTGGGGTAAAAGAGCGTAGACGAGTAAAAGTGCGCTCAGAAGGGGGCTGGTTAGACCACATGTCCACCACCGGGGCTCTGCAGTAGCAGCTGCCGGCTTTTACAAGCCTTTCAAGTCTGCAGCGTTTCATGCCTTATGATCAGCTGCTTCCCTCGGTGAGACTGTTTGCACACCACACACAAACCCTGCTGTTTTTTTAGGCCACTGTGGGAGGCATGCAATGGGTCCATGCATCCTCTAATTTGTGAACCGGTTCTGCAGGACGTTTGTCCAGTTAAAACACCTGAACCACCCTTTTAAGTTGTCCGCATCAGCTGCAGACCATATCATCCAAGCCACTTCCTGATTATCTGTCAGTGCATGATGAAAAGAAAAGCACATCATGTGCAGGAGCACATTTTATTCCCCCATGATTTATTGCAGTAACAATTCAAAATTAAACAGACACATGCTACGCTTCCATCAAATTGTCACATGAATTTTAAGCAAACCTTTGAAATGTAGCAAAAAACAAAAGTAAAAGAAAAAAGTGAATCAACCAGGTTATGGAAAGCATAATTTCATCAGATGTTGATACAACACATCAACAAAAAATTCACAAAGAGTTTTGTTGTAGCGATTGCAATAGGGCTGTTGTAAAAGAATATTTTAGTAATCGAGTACTCTATAGAATTTTTATATGATTATCCGAGGAATCGGATATCTCTCTCTCTCTGCCATTCCTACCATTCGCTCCAAAACTGTGACGACTCGATTCTGACGTAACAAAAACTTTCGGAGTTCAACCATCGCACCGTAAAATTCTAAAATCCTTATTTGTCCCCCAAACCCTGACAAAAGGCCACACAATTCAACACCGTGCTGCTAGAACTTCGCAACAACTCATAGGCGGAAGTAAGAGCGCAGCCCACCACAAATAATGATCCGGGCGGAACACGCGCTACATAATAATTTCACAAAGCTTCGAGGCAGATATATTTTCCTCGAGGAATTTTAATAATCAAGGTACTTGAATCATTCGACAAATCATTTCAGCCCTAAACATCTACATGAAGCAGAGGTCGCAAACTAGCATGGACCATAGTTCTCCCCTCTGAGCTAAAAGTTTGGACTTTGAAATTTTCAGATTTTCAAGCCTCTAGTAAGGCTCAGGCCCAAAAGTGGGTGGGAAAATTTGGTAGGTCAGAACTTATTCTGTAAATGTGTTTCCATCTCCTCTTTTGAGCATTAACTCTGTCAGAAAAGCCAAGTGAGCGTAAAAACTTTTTGGTGAAATCAAGGAAGTTATTTTGAATGTCACCCTTTTCATAAACCATTTCTAATAAAAAAAAACTTCAAAATACACATAAAAAAGTTGATAGAATGAGAGCTAAAGATGCACATTTATGTGTAAATTGCCAGTCAATTTTATATTGTGTAGTCAATCCTTAAAACTCTTGGCATTCAAAAAAAAATATCAATAGAAAATAAGGAATATCCTAGTCAGGAAAAACTGCTGTGCGGGAATGTGCCTGCTTAGGCCGCATCTAAACTAGATTAAACTAGATTAAAACAACCCCATGTTTTCCTGGAACTCCGAGATGGCTTCAAACATCACTGGATCACAGGACTTTGGAAAACCTAATTTTAGTGCTAATGCAAGCATAACTTGTTCATTCTGTCACAGTGATCCTGCAACATGTATCGCATCTTCTTTACAATGTTTCTGAACAACCTGCTGAATTTCCTTATAAATATGTAAGATTTTTTTCATTTTCTCCATGAGGTACAGCCTTATGTGGAGGTAGAAACACAAACATGACAGCATACAGGGGAAGCGTGTCTCTGTACAGAGTACCACACACCAGAGTATGCTAATTTTTGTAGTAAGTTTACCCTGGCGTAGTCTTCCATATGCATACATTCGCAAATGCAGAAAGAATTAGGCAAACAAAATGCAAACCGAGTCGTTTTTAGTGACCACTCAGACCTGATCAACAAATTCTCAAAAGCCTGAATTTGATTTTTTATGACTAGACGGGACAATTTTAAATCAATGTTATAAAACCTATTAACTGTTGCTAATGTTTCATCTTCCTCTTCCCCTTTATCTTCATCACTAGATATAGTGACATGGTTCTCATTACAAATATATTGTGAAGGTCCCTACAGTACCCAGCTACATCTATCCACTGTCTGGCAGATTTTTAATGTAGTGTTGCTACTTTAGGACAGAGTAAAGGAAGCTTTAGCCACCCATCTAAGACATAAGTTTGAAAAGCAAGTTTTGGTAAATGGTGTATAAAGCCATTGATGTTAAACTCTAAAAATCAACACTAAACAGTGGAGACTTCTGGTATGAGCCATCCAACACCTACAAGACAGCCTTGACTCTCCTCCCTAGGCAGTTTCACAACCTTTCTCACTTTGAAACATGGGACCACAACATCCCCCATGCTGGTTGGGTTGATAAACAACTCAGGGGTGGTAACAACCCAAACAACCCTAAAGACTGGTACATGGGTGGGTCAGTGACCCACATGTGACCTTAGCAACTTGCAAAGTGGTGAAGCCCCAACAACACTTCAATCCCCACAACTCAGAATTGAGGAAGCCGATAAGGAACCGATACAAATAAAGGTGCGTTTAAAGAGTTAATAAAATCTACATATGCTATGTTTCAGAGTTTAATAAGAGCCTGTATGCAGTATGACTGTGTTTTTGCTCTATGCTGTGTTTTAGACAAGGTTTCCAAAACTAGGCAGCTTTTGTCAGACATTAGAATACAATCACCTTATGGCCTCCAAACATGACCTCAGATTGCCAGTGTTGCTGCCCTGAATTTGGTTCACAGACTGAGTATTATTGTTTCCTGCCGTCAATGTGACTGCATACATATTCTCCTCACCTTAGTTTCTGCTTCCACCCCCCTTAACCCTTCATCGTCACCCCCCAAAAGCCTGTCACAGACAGCGCTATCCGCCAACACCATCCCTCATGCCTCACCATGCTTCAGCAAAGCTCAGGAAAACAGCAGAATATACGAGAGTCGGTCTTCAGGGAGAGCGAGTTTGAGGGCGGGAAGGAGGAGTGGGATTGAATGGGGAAGCAATAAATGGAAGGATGGGGAGAGGGCAACTTTGGGATGGGAGCCAATCCAATTACAAGAAGCGGTGCAATCCTAGTTTCTCTGGCGGCACTAAATTCACATTTCAGTGGTCTCCTTTGCTTTCCCTCCCCCAATGCCTTCTTCCTTTCTCCATCTCTGCTTCTTTCTGCTACTCATTTCTATACATATATATATATATTTATATATATTTGTATATTTTAGATCACACTACTGTCACACTCCTCCTTTTCCCCAGCTGCATGACTTTCTTGGTTGCATGAAAGCATGTATAGGATTGTGTCACCAGCAAAGCATCAAAGCTTGCCACCCAAGCTGTGTCATGCTCAGATCAGCAGGAAGCCTGAAGCATCCTACTTCATCTGTGTCTCTCACAATGCTCTGCATCATCCTTCTGCAAAGAGGCTGCAGCCAAAGATCACCACATACATCAGCGATGCCTCTGGAGACAACGGGAGTGAAAGGATAATCCTCAAAGCATACAAAAAAAAAAACTTTGGGCACAAAGGCACACTCTACTGTTATGCAAAGTTCTTGATTTTTATTTAACTATTCAAACAGAGATGCACCAATCAATTGACCAGATATGAAAATCAGTTTTTTTTACTGATTTGCTCTGTAATGTGAAAATGAAAAAGAAAAAAAAAAGATGTTTTTCTTAATCATTAAATGCATCAACCAACTGCAAGTAGTCTGATGCACTTTTTGGTTATAATAAATAGAAAGAGGTTTGTAATTTAACAATGCATAAGTGGGGGATAGTTATGCAAGTCCTTCAGGTTTTGTTGGTTACAAAGCTAGTACCTTTATCAAAGTACTTGCAGCACATTTTTCCTTTGTTGTGTTACATTGTTCAAAATAAAAAGAAGAATTCAGAATCAGTCAAATTTGGAATCAGCCGGTCAAATCTCAAAGAAAACCAGGGATTAGTATCTGGCTGGTGCACTCTTGTATATAAAAAGTAAACCTTTATTTTTTCACACTGCCACATAAAACCACACAGAGGAGGGCTGGTTATGGTCATCCTTTTTTTCCATGCACATCAGGAGAACAGTCAGATCTGGTCAAAGCACAAGCTTCCATGCAAATAATGGCTTCACCTTGACCAAGTTTCTACCTGAATGCAAATGAGGCTGGTGCAGTTGCTTTTCTAGTCAAATCTAAAAGCAAGTTAGATTCAGAGAATGGGAATAATTCAATGAAGAACAAGCCTTTGGATCTCAGTTTAAGCAATTAGAGTGCAGTTCAATTTCCTAACAATTTAGCACTCTGCTATGTACAGGCTCAGAGAAAAATAAAATATCACATTTTGTACTACAAGCATTGTAATGAAATCTATGTTTGGGAACATTAAAGTTGATCAGAGTCTAAACTTTTCACATTTTCTCATCTAGTGACTCTGTATGTGTCCTACCAGGATTATGGTGCTCTGCGCATTGGACTGTGCTGCTCTTTTTTGTCTACGTACTCGTCTCATATCCTGGTTAATTCCTTCTTCAGCTTGCCGTTACTGTGGCTACAGTCACGGCTGTGTAAGAAGCAATTTGAGTACGTACACAGCAGCAGCTCGCTTGTCGTTTTTAGCATGGATTTTCAAAGATCAGGGCAGATGATACAGAAATGGAAAGTGGGGAAGCAAAAGGCAGCCACAGGCGAAAGTGCGGAAGGAAACACAGAGATGAAACAATATCTGAACAATCTTTTCTGCCTTTTCTAATTTAGCTAAATACAAGAGAGGCAATAGATCTTTAAACGGCTCAAACAGTGGATTACATCAAATGATCTCGTTTCCGCCCCTATACAACCACCACAGTGTAATCTGTTAACACATTTAAATTGGAAGCAAAATAACTGACTGGCTGCACTGTGGAGAAGATGGCAACTTTATTGTCTTGCAGCAAGAAGCTCCTGGGTTCAGATTCCTGTCGGGGTCTTTCTGCATGGAGTTTGCCTTTTTTTCTGTGCTTGAACAGGTTTTCTCCCACTACTCCAGTTTCCTTCGACAGTCCAAAAACATGTCTGTTAATTTAACTGGTTTCTCTAAATTGGCTGTAGGTGTGTGTATATGCGCGCATGATTGTGGGTCTATGTTGCCCTGGTGACCTGTCCAGGATGTACCGGGGACAGTTACCCAACATAAACAGTGCATCAATGGGAATTGGTGATGGCTGGATGGATGTATGTATTATTTGAAAGGATTTTTTAAAAAACAATACAATTTTGCAATATATCTGTCATCTAATGAAAGTCTCACTTTGTCTCACAGATGTAGAAAACAGTTTTCCTGTGTAAAATGGCTTTGTTGTGCAAATAATTGATAACTTTAAGTTATTTTGCCCTCAGTAAAAAACTTCCTCACCAAATAATGCCATGCGAGGCATAACGGGGTAGTTCTTAATACCCGGTTAAGTGTGATCACTGATTTAAGAAGAAAGTCTTGATGAATCCACTCTGGTTTCTAAAGAACATTTGCCAAGCCTTGTGACAAAATCAACATGCACAACCGATGTATCTGTAGCTTAAAATTGTGTTTGTATGGAATATCCAAGGATGCCAACAGCTGTCTTGAATTACTCAACAAACCACAAGCAAATCTGACCAGCGGACAAATTTGTAATCTCTGAGCCCAGAACACAGGGCTCATTTCCTTTTGCCAGAGCGCATCCAGCAATTTTAGTCCTGTAGCAACGGACGGAAATTCTATCACGGCAAAGTGCCAGGGCACCCTTTAACCTTTGTGGCTTTGGTATTCTCTAAAAACCAGAACTAGGGGGTTTAATGTATGGAGCAGCTCTTTTTTTTCGTGCTTTCAGTTGGCTAGAAGCAGAAAGGGGCCCATTAAAAGTAATAGGTCAGCTCAGGTTATTCGGCACTGGAACACAGTGCTGGAGGAGCTGATAATGACCATTACACCGAGTTAGCCACTCGTATCACCCTTCCCTGACAGTTCGACAGCAGGCTTTTAATACTAAGATGATAATTTTTCCTCTGACTATGATCCGCATGCCCAGAAATAGAAGGACCTCATGATGTCGATACACCTAGAACTCTTGACAGGTTGAATTTCTGTGCATTATGATAACGACGAGAGTGGAAATCTCTCGCGCGAGAGGCGTTAAGCGTTTCGGGAGAACAGGACGCAGCAATTACCTTCTTTAGACGCCCACTCCTGGTGCCCACAAAAGCCACACAGTAGCCATTGTAGACATAGGAGGTCACAGAGGTCATGCGGTCCCGAGTCTCAGTGTAGAGCGTGTGGCCGGTCACCAGCTGAGAGCCGCCAAGTGGCTGGTTGATGTCCAGACCGCAGAAGGAGTCATCGATGGGCACAGGCTGCCGAACAAGAAGAAAAGCGGTTAGAAAATGAATTGTGGAGAGAAATCAAAATGAAAATCTGAATCTGAAAAAGTGACAGACAAAAGTTTCAGTGAAAACTTTGGATGTAGAGAGTTTGAATGGCATAAAGTTTCACATTAAATAAAACGCCACAATATTTCTTATCCAAGTGAAGTCTGACAATGTTATCCACTTACTTTATCTATTGAAGAATGTGTACGTTGTTTAACGTTAGTCCTCCAAGAGAATCAGAAGCTAACTGGAACACCAATGTTACACTACCAACCATATTATCATATTTGGGGGTTTGTAAATATCAATGGTGTTTATATGTACCATGATTTAAAACTCTTATAATTTCCTCCAGGTCACAACTGTACAATCAATGTTGATCTCTAATTAAAAACATATTTTGAGATCATAAACCTGTTTTTCTTCGTGAAAATGTGAAAAGAAAACTGAGCATTTTTTTCTGTTGGCATTACTGATTTAGAAAAGCAAAATTGCAATAAACTAATTTGTCAAAATCTAGACTGGAAACTTCTAAGCTTATTACAGGTGCTAGAAAAAACTTTATTTGTGAAGAAAAAAAAAATAGTTTCCCCCACAACAAAATTAAAATCAGATTTTATCTGAGCAGCCCATTACAGCGTATCGTCTTGTGAATTGAATGCATCGTTAAACACTAAACAGAAATCTCAGAATTAATTTTGTGAACAAAGATACATATAATAGTAAGATTATTCATAGAGGCAAAACTCAAATACAAAGCATTGTAAAAGTGAACTTTCTATGAGCGAAAAATAATGGGCTGAAACGAGAGCAAAGCGTTGATGGATAAGCAAAGCTGTGGAAACAGTGTCAGACTGACTTTGGGACAGAAGTGAAGAGTGACAGAGAAGCTTAAGAAAAACGGAGAGCTTGAATTATATACAAGTGTGCCTTATTATTATGCCTGAAATATGTACCCGCTCCACCTGACTGAGCTCCTCCTTGCTCTGAATGTGGCTCATTACCCTGACCTACCATCTCATCTCAGCAAGAAGGCACACTGTGCATGATAATTGTTGTAAATAAGACTCTGTTTTTGTCAATTATTTGGAAAACATCATTGCAATCAAATCTTATTTCACTATGCCGAGTAAGACGGAAAAAATGCAACTTCTGCCCTCTATGTTCTAGATAAATTTGCAAGATCAGTGGTGATAAAACAATGAAGAATGGGAAGGTAAATGAGAGATAAGGAAGTGATGTTTCTGGTGTTGAATCAGGTCAGCTGACGCAGTATGAGTGTCAGTGACCTCAATGTGCCATGTGGAGTAAAGTGAGACATCCAACTGAGCCCCCCACCATTTAAACATCCCATAACACCCTCTGAATATTCATCCCCGTGCTCTTACACCAACTCATTTGTTCCCTTTCTGTCAATGCATCCATCTCTCATCTGCATCCTCTGTTGCTGTCTTTGTTCTCGTCAGAGAAGTACAATTTATACAGACTAATTTGAGTGGCATTTCCATTCATAGAAGGCAAATCAGCCTCTGCAAACACTTTCTACACAAATTTTCAAGTGCCATAATGCTGATGGTGAACAAAAACCTCCAGTATTGTTGTTACAAAGCTTGCTTTATTGTTTTCCTTTCATTTATTTTCTCCAAAGGCAAATTTATATCCAGTCTGCTTTACTGCTCACTCGACCGTAAATCCTGTGATGTAAATTTCATCATCCGTACACGACGTGCACATGGCCGACAGCAAAAGTAAAAATCCACTTCCAAAGGGGGATGCCAAACATGTAGCAGACAATGAAATCCACAGTACTTTTCTTCTTCTCCTCTAAACAACAGTTGGCAGACCAGCATATTACTGTCCACTTTGACTCAACCGGCCCAAAAATTTTATGAATACAAGTTCAAATATTTTACAAGTTCTAAACAGCATACATTAGGCGATAGGCGATGGCTGCACAATTTCAGCAAAGCATGTGATTTGAATATTATATTTCTATTTGGTGTGAATAATGAATCATTGCAATATTTCTAGCAATCTCTGACATTTTGTATTATGGGCAATACCATCTGTGCCAGTTGATGGAATCTACTGGAATGTAGTACCAAACAAATACTCTACTACAAACTGTCCACCGTAATATCAATGTTATGCACACTGCTATGGTGATGACAACGCGTTTTCACTATATTGCCCAACCATTGTAGATACCTTAAAATAGCAAAAAGATTGACCAATAAATTAGAGATGAACTGAGGAGTCGTTTGGCGGCCACAGGATCAGCCCAGAAATGGATCTCTTGGAAATCCTTTAATGGTCTATATTTTCTTAGGAATAACCACAGAGCCCACACTGTAATTATCAAAAGCCAGCAACGATGGCTTACTAATGTAAGATCATAAAGACTGCTTTAAATGTCAACTCTGTTACAATTTTGGTTTTTATTTTAATTAAAAGTTTAACTTTGTTATACCACAACTCTGATCTTACACACAAAGTGTGACATTACCTCTGCTTCTAGTGTAAATAGCTCTTCACTGTGCATTGCAGGAAAAAAAAAAAACACCTTTTGGTTATTATCTACAATTTATGAAGAGAAATTTTCTAAAATTGATATTAGAATCAGAATGTTATTACAGATAAGATATACATGCCCAAATAAAAATAAGCTCTAAAACTTTAAAATCAAAGATTCAATACACATAGATTGAAATCTTTCGAGTCTATATACGAGTTTCACCTCAGAAATGAAAGAAAAAATAAAACTTTTTCACTGTACTTTAATTGTTGGAGCAGTACTTGTAGAAAATATCAGTTTGAAAGACATCTTGAGGAACAGGTTTAGTATCCAGACTTTCAATTTCTTCAAAATCACACAGCTCCTCCGCATATGATCTGTTGGGATCCAAACCATTTGGTTCCGATTAGCAGTAGATTGTAGAGATGATGTACACTTTAGAATCGGCAGTAAATCCCAAATCCCTCCAGACTCCATATGGTTGAATGTAGTTGTTCACCATCTTGCAGATGTATATATATATTTTTTTTTTTGGCTTTTCCCTGCTAAAAAGAAAAGAACAATTTTGCTTCCTGAGTGGAGCTGTGGTTAGACTAAATACAGACTAACCTTGTAGAATTCATCCTAATTAAAGCACTCTATAGCACTGATGTGACAAATTTTGTATGTGGTTATAGTTTGGCTGAGTTTAAGACAGGTCCATTTTAGAGGAATCTAAATCAACCTTTTTAAGAATTTAAGAAAGTACAGCAGCACACTTGCTTTCAAATCCAATCTCAGGGTATATCAGCATTATCTATCAGCATCTTTCACCAGTGGTAAATTAGATGGTAGCACAAAAGCAAAAAGCAAGACAAGATGATAGTGTTTGTCAGTGAGCAGAAACACACTCAGACAGACGGATACAAAAAAAATCCCATCTTGAGTCTCCTCTGTGGGATTGCCTACAAAGATGGCATGAATCTCCAGATGGCAGAAAGCTGAACGGATGGGTGATAAATCTTTGATTGGCTGCTGTGTGTGTGAGTCCCCCTGGTTCAGCCACAGCTCCATTCCCAGCGACAGCCATGCCTGAGCATAAGCATACTTGCAATGCAACGTGTACAAAGAGGATATCTGCTGGGCGTATAATTAAAGTTGTCCACTTTGAGCTTACTGGCTACCTGTTGTTAGCAACAAGACAGAGGAAAGACACACAAACACTTTGTAATTTGACTGTTTGAGGCACAGTTCACAAGGCCATAGACCTTAAATCGAGTCTAGCCAAAAATTATTTTATATCAGGAGGATTTTATGCATTGTAATCATTTTGACTCTAATAATACAACTAAAAGATTTGATAATGTAGCGCAAGCCACATCTGGTAAAGATGTTGAAAAAGGAAAGGGACACATTATAGCAATATAAGACATCTTATATTGCTACAGCATAATCTCACACAAAAAAAGAAAAATAAAAACTTTTGTTTGGATACAGTGGGGACAAGGAGCCATATTTATCTTGTCATCATACAACATGAGGTGGATGGGATGAATTGCAAAAAATATTATTTCCCCTAAGCTCACTGTTATTGCAGCAAGAAGACACACCTTGGGATCACAAAGTCTCTATAACAACCAAGAGATGTTGTCTACATACCAACTGGTTGTTTGGGATTCATGCCAGGAAAAAAATCTTGTTTTTTTTTTTTTGTCCAACCCTCACAAATGCAAACATGTAAAATCTGCTAAACTCTCTTAGGACATTAACTGGAACCATGTTCGTGGTCTGGAAGACACTAGGACTGAGCCATTTGGCAACAAATGCGCCCAGTGTCTTTGAAGTAAAAAAAAAAAAAAAAAAAAAAAAGAAGAATATATGCAGGACCTCATTCCACAGGTCCCCAATCTGTCTATGTCTCTCTCTCGAAATCCTACCATCAATGGTGACACAATGAAAACTAATCCTTGACACAGTGCAAGATCCCCAACTTTTTGCTGGTTGAAAAACCTAGTGTAAGATTTGCATTATCCTCAAGAACAAAGACAAAGCGTTGATATTTCCACAAACCAGACACCATCCTTTCTACTACATAAAACCAAAGAGCCAACGCTGGACTCCACACGATAAATAACGAATAAGAGGAATGGTCACTCTGTATGCACCTCCAAACTTTAGAATTTTTAATGGGGAAAACTGAGTGTTGTCCTTTTGGCAGAAATGTCCCAAATACAATGTATTTATAGCTGGTTTACTAACATTTGTGCCTCCAATAATTTTAACAAAATCAATTATTTCTTAACTTGATTTTTTTTTTCTCCACTAAAAGATGCTCACAGTAGGGGTCAGCTTTTCTACATTTTTCCAGGTACATAATGGTGCTGCAACAAAAAGGATTTAATTTTAGGGCTTTTTACACAACTTCATCAATGGGCAGCAGGGGAACCACGCTCTATATTCATTTGAGGAAATATGTGAAAGAGGAATTTCTGTTCAACATCAGCAAGGCTGACATATCTGGCTGCTAAAAGCAGCTTGTAACGATTTAAAACTCCCTCGTCCGTCGACATCTCTTTGCATAATCTATAATACACTATGGATTTATTGGCTGCTCATCGAGCATGAGAGCACGGTTTCAAGGAGCATGTTTGACATTTCTCTCATCTCTCTGGCAAAACACACACAGAGGCCATGTAGCCTTTAATCCGAGAGGACAGCAGAACATCATTGGCAGTGCATGCCTGCAGAATGGAGTGGGAGGAGCGGGCCTTGCAGGTAACAGCTGGCAACAGTCAGCGCACACTGGGATGATTGGGGACTATTATGGGAAGGTGGAAAAATGCTCTAATTCAAGCTCTGGCGGATAACAAGGCTCACAGCCACAGCACTGTCACCACTGTACACCTTCTTACACCCACTTTGCTGCATGCAACATCCTTTTCTGCCTTCTCAGTAGAGCTAATAAAAACCCAACCACCAGTTTCTTAAGATAATGTCTTACTCCTCACAGCTGACATTGTGAGGTGGTGAATTTGTGGATTTTAACGAGAATGATCCTTTGGGTTCTCTAAAGGGGATTAGCAAACAAAGGAGATAATCGGTGGTTTTCATCACAATGAGCGACACAGACATCATTAAACCTCACAATGCACATGTGAATGGCCAAGACTGGCGAGCTATTCTGTGCAAACGCAGACATATAACATAACACAGTCAGTCAGAAGTCATTAATTCGTAATAATCTTAAATTCCTATTAGTGGGTAGTGGAGTGAAAGCACAGAGGACTGCAGCCTTCTGGGACCAAAGGAGAATCAAGGAACTTAATTCTACTTGACAACATGTAACAGATACACAGCCTTTTTATTATGGGATAATTAGGGACTTTAGAGGGAATGGACTGGTGTGTGATCTACACCAGCATCATAAGTAGACGAATTGGAGCAGCCCCTAGACACCCTCCCTCTTAAATCTTCCCCCAAACACACATACACACACGCACTCTCCCCATTGAAGAGTAGAGCATTTATTTTGACTGCGCTCAGAGAAAATCACTTTGATGCTTGTAAAGAAAAATAAAGCCTGCGTAATTTATGAATATGTCTCCCTGAAATGCACTTGAAAGTGGATGTTCCCTGATATCAGAGAAACAAAACAATTTGACATCATTACAAGTAGTGTTAGAGTCATTTGATAATAGAGAGCATGAAATGCCAGGCAGTCAGAAACATTTCTGCTGTGTTTATTTTTATTACAACAAACGCCCCCCTAAAGGCACTGTGCAGTTTAGGCTCACTGAGAAACTTAATACATTCTCTTACAATTTCTTACCTTTTATCAGAGGAGTAAACCACTGCAGATGCAGTAGTTGTTTGACAGCTCCAAGACCCTGACCTTACTCATTTTTTAAATGAACTATATTAGGAAAGTACTCATACCCCTTATTCCCAATATTTCTCACATTAAAACCACAAACTTCTCTGGGATTAACTATGATAAACCAGCTCAAGCTGTGCACTATGTTGAAATTGAAATGATAGGATAAATGGTTTTCCGTCTTTGTTTATTATTAAAAATCTGAAAAGTATGGGGTGCATTTGCGCATCTGGAGACTGACCTTTTTGCATGTTTTACTTTGCAATGTGGCTCTGGCTCGGTCAGATCTGATATCAGTAAATACAAACTATTAACCCTTTCCATACATCGATTAAATTTTGACTGTTCAACTCTAAAATCAATATGCTTAATTGTTTTATATTAGCTCTGGAAATAAGTTTAAGCTTGTTTCCCTGCTGGAAGGAAAACCTCTGTCATGCTCTGCTCCACTAAGAAGTTTTCTTTCCAATAAGAACAAAGTCCTCCAAACTCATGTTTAGCCACGTTTGGCCATGCAGACGGTGTACTGGGTATACCTCCAGTGTTAGTTTAGTGCCAAACAATATGTCTTGCATGCTCAATTTAATCTCATCCGACCAGGGCATCTTCTTCCATACATTTGCACTTTCCTCAACAGAAAAACTACACACATGACTACTTATGGCTTTGTGTATTAATATATTTTCTTGTCACTGTTCCATAAGGCCAGATTTGCAAACCATACAACAGTTGCAAACAGTTGTCTTGACAATAGATTTTCCCACTTGAGTTGATGATTTCTCCAGCTGTTCCATAAACATGATCCTTCTGGCCCACCCTGACTCTACTATTTAGATGACTTCTGAAGGAAACTAATGGCACTGGAATTTTTATTTAGGGTAGAAGAGTAAATGGGACAGCCAAAAAATGCCAATAAAATACAGTAAAGTCTGTGGTTGACATTTTCAAAAGTGCGAGGGGTATTAGTACTTAAGTGAAACTATTTGAATGACCATTTCAGCAAATAGTCTCATGTAATAGAGCAAAATAAACCTTTAGTAAACTAATTTGGCTTTTTCTGTAAATACTCTCATGGCCCTGATCAGCTAAGAGATGCACCCAGGACTAACATTTATCTCTGTATTTTTGTTTGTAAAGTGTGTGTTTTCATTAAGAGCAACTCACCGCTTTAGTACACTGCACATCCTTCCCAAGGAGCCAGTTGAGCTCCAGGTTTCCTTCTCCCTGATAACAAGACTGGAGGCGCTCCTTGATTCTCGCATTGATGTCTCGGATGGTGAAGATGCAGAGAGCTGAGTCATCTGGTGGTCGATGGAACTGCTTCTGGCCCTTGGAGAAGACTGTGAACAGCACATCATCTTGGGCACTTAAGTTGAGCGAAGCAGCAAGAATGCGACCCGGCTTGCCGAGGTAAGCAGCCTGCAGCAGGCGATACTCAACGCCGTTCTTCACACAGCCGATGGGCAGGGAGACGTATGAGTGAAATTTGCGGTCGTCCTTACAGAGGCGAACAATGCGGGACGTGTAGAAGAGATCGCTGCTGGATCCGCTTGATGACATGCTGTTCTCCGGTGTCTCTGGCTGAACAGTCAGGAAGTAAACAAAGCTGCCACTTGCAAAGCCATAAACATAGTAGATGTCAAAGTGTGAGACAAGCGCTAGTGTGTCTGACGGTATCTTTATAAGAGAGGACACAAAATCAGTATGCAACTCGTAGTCAAGCATGGCAGAAGATTCCGGATCACGTGGCAACTTTCGGCTGGAAAGAGTGGGAAAATAGTCTTGTTTACCATCCACTGCTGTGCCGATAAAAAGCGTTGCATCCTGGCCCTGTGACGGCACAATCACCCCATACATGGTCCCTGTCTGATTGACGCTGGAGAGGTAGTGCTCCTTCTTGTGGGAAGGCTCCACTAAGATAAACAGGTCATCCAATCTGAGGAGTTTACACACACCTTGGTAGAGGCTGCCACAGGCCAGCAGCCGATTTTGCGAATAATCAATAAGGAGGAGCTTGTTGACATTGTTGGTGGGCACAAGGGGCTCAGAACAGGGCTGTACAATTAGAGGAGGGTAGCAGGCCTTATTGTCATCCTTTGGGCCTGTATCATGGGAAACGAGGAGGGTGAGGTTGCCTGACAGCTTGTACACACGGTTGACTGCTCCAACATATAATGTACCAGTGGCTTGGTGAACAGTCAGGTGATTAAAAACCCAATCCCGTCGTTCTGGGTGGAAACTATTGAAGGTCTGCCCATCTGTGGCAGGAACTGCTATAAGCCAGAAGAACAAAAGAGTCGCCATTGCTCCAAACTTGGGACAATGCGTGAAAGTTCTGTCTTTGACCTTTTGACCATCCATGTTCACTTGTCCTGCAAGGAAACCGCTGAGTGAGCAGACAGAATGGTTTAGAGGAAGAGAAGGGTGATCTTTGCCTTTTTGTCGATGAAGACCAACTTGCGGGTCGAACTTTCACAAGAATCTTCACATGTTTCTGAAAAAAGAAAACGAGAAAAGAAGAAGTTAGACATCTCAGCACGAGTCGCATGTCAAACAAAGAAACTCATGACCCGATGGAAAAACTTGTTAAGTATAAATGTTCTGCATTTATACTTAACAAGTAAGGGCAAAGGGTTGCAAAAGAGGTACTGATTTAAAGAGACAATATGTGGAAATCATTACAGTACACATTCCAAGCAAGTTGCTGGATAGGGCAAGACAATGCAGGAAACAGAGGCAGGTTACACCAAAGGAAATTAGCCTGACCTGACTCATACAGACGATGCTGATGTCGCACACTGGCCAAGCAGTTTCTAAGAACAAGAAGGTGGAACAAAGACGCAGCCCACAGAGAGTCTTGGACACACAGCAATGACTCACTGCATTTTACATCACCATCAAACACCATCTTATATCTAACCTGGATTCTTTAATAAGCATTTTATAATGTTAAGTCTTAATTTAGCCATTCATCCATGAAAAAGGAAAATTTGATGACTATAAAGTTGTGGTGATGTCTGTATAGTCTTCTACAGTAACTTACAAAGGTATTCACATCCCTTAAATTTTTTTTCTACATATTTTATGTTTTTGATGCCAGCCCCCCATACTCACATCTCTCAATAAAACCCAGTGAAATTGCCGTTAATAAAGGAGTCAATTTCTCTGTATTTTAATATTGGTATAAAACACAACTGCTCTTTAAGGCCACCAGAGGTTTGTTAGAAAACATTAGTGAACAAATGGCATCATGAAAACCTAGAAAAGTGACAACATTTTGGAAAGAAAGTAAAAGAAGTCCAATTTAAAGTTTGCCACAACCGATTATTTTTAGGGGACACAAGAAGCATGTGAAAAAAGGTGCTCTGGTGAGATAAGACAAATATGTAACATTTTTGGCCCACATGCAAAATACTATGCAAGACTGAAAATTATCACTGTGCTTCACCCTCAACACACAATCCCCATGGTAAAATATAGTGGTGTCAACATCAAGCTGCAGGGAAACTTTTTTAAGCAGGCCCAGGTCAGCTGGTGAGAGTTACTGGGGTGTTGGACAGACTTAAATAAAGGGTAATAATAAAAGACGCGTTGAACTCCAGTCCCTGAAGGCCAGGGTTTCCTAAACCTTTTAAATGTCTCTAATCCAACACACCAATAAAATGGCTAAATTACCTTCTCAGTATGCAGTTAAGTTCTACAGAGTCCTGCTAATGACCTGATTATTTGACTGGCTGTTGAAGCAGAGGCACATCTAAAAGTTACAGGTCCTCAGCCCTTGAGGACTGAATTTTGACACCCCAGTGTGAGGTCCTGCAAAAGATTTGAGACAGGGGTGAAGGTTCACCCCCATGCAGGCCAGCGTAGAGACAAACCAATTATGGAATGAATTGGATAAAAGCATTTTCATGTTTCAGACTGGCCAAGTCAAACTCCACATCTAAATCCCGTTAAATATGTGTGGCAAGACTTTAAAATGAGTAATCAAAGCAGCAAAAAAGAATGAGATAAAAATTCAGGCTGTAGGCTGGGAAAACTGGTAGAAACATACCCCAAAAGACTCTTAGTTGTAATTGCAGCAAAAGATGGTTCTAAAAACCATCGACTCAGGGGAGCTGAAATTTAAATGCACACTGCATTTCTCAGATTTTTACTTGTACAACATCCTAAAAATGATTAATCGTTTTCTTTTCACTGAACAATTACGTTACATAATGTGTTCAATCTTAAAAATAGATTTGAGGTTTGTGGGTGTAAGGTGACAAAATATGGAAACAATGGGTATAAACACTTTTGTAAAGCAAAATATGTTAAACATCAGTTTACTGTTTTAAGTTCATATCTTTTCTTGCAATTTTGTACACTTCATTTCAAACAGAAATCAGAAAAGTCTGAATTTTGCAACATCGTGCTTTGATTTGGCAGCAGGGATGCCTCTCCATGTGTGCCATAAACCAAAAGACGGAGCTCTATGTGGTCTGTCCCCATGAGTTAATTATCTCATCCATTGGAAGAAAAGGTCTGGATCTTATTACTGGAACAAACTGAGAACAAATTGGAAATCACTTCTATGCACCCTTTTCCTCACTCCTTGACCTTCACAAGGCACAATTTACAAAATTGGAATCTATTCATTGTTCTCTTTTAAACACTGCTGTTCTTTTTTATCTTTTTATTCCAATCTTTTGCTTGTATGATTAGATAATAAAGGGATTAATCACCACTGCAACAATCGCATACAACATACAGTCAAGTGTGAATGCATGCATGTGTGTTTGTGTCTCGTCTTGTTCTCTCCGTATTATCAGTGCGCTCTATCAGAACCAGGCATTGTGAGAGGCTAACAAGTGGAGAGAATGGCAGTGCATCCCAAAATCAACTATGATCAGGCGTAGCGATCCAACAAGGGTAATTACTGTGGAGCTGAGGGAGGTAAGCTGGGGAGCGACACGGGGAAGCCAAGGGCTGGAACGTGTCAGAGGCGGCCTTACATCATTTGTCACGCTCCAGATTTGCATTTGCCGCCAGCTAGGGCGCAGGGAATCAAGGGTGAAAGATGTGGCTGGAATAATCAGCCACTGCACCTTAAATGAACAAGCGCTTGGCACTACAAGTTTGAAAGCGAGGCGATGTGGATGAGTATAACTGATGTGGGATTCCATCAGAATGATGTCATAGACCTTGCTTTAAATCACATAACGGCCATTTCGGTGTCCCCATCCTCTACTTCTGTCTGAGAGCACACTGCACATTTCCGATTTAAATATAGACCCTGAGGAAGTGTATTGATCCATGTGTCCATAAACACAAGTCTTAAGGCCCAATCAAGCTGTTCTTGGCGTGCGTATAGGCGGAGGTGTGGGAGGCACCGTATCCCAGAGGCACTTTATTAGCATGGCCATAAAAGTGCCACTGCCTCTAAAAAAGGCAGCAAGAGGCAGACCCTCACTCTCACTTTCTGCTGCCTGCACGCTGCTACGCTCCTTTGTGTGAGTTTGCACAAGCTGGATGTGCAAAGTGGATCCTGTTGGTGGAATAATGAGCCTCCTGCTGAGCTAGCTTTTTGCACAAGCCCCACCGCCTTTTGCCCCTTAGGGCTTTTTTTGCTACACCCTCCGCCCTTAATTGTATGTGTGTTCAACATTTACTCCCATCTATCTCTTCTTCCTCTCCTCATTATTTTGGTCTTCCTCCCAAGTCATTGCGAAAAATAAATGCATCATGGTGAGGCTACAGCTGCACAGGCATAGAGTGTCACAATGCTCTAAATAAAACGAAGGCTCCACCAAGGTTGTCCATTCATATTGCTTTCAGCGACACAGGGAACAAAGTCTTTGTTTAAGTTGATTGCATGACCACCTCTTTGTTGCACATGACATGGACTTACTCGGTGCTTTGCAGCTGTGGAGCAGATTTGAAAAGAATAAACCCAACACCGGATCACCCCTTGTGCTCTATAGTTCAAAGCCATGTCTTTGTTTAGTTTATTAGGTGTCAGAGTTACAGAGATGGACATTAACATATAAATGCATTCAGGAATGATTCATAGTTAAACACAATCATCAACTGACCTCAAAAAGAAGAGGTCATGACTGTTGCTGCAATAAATACGATTATTGTCTCGGTAGAAAATAAGGGAGAAACATTTATAACTTTTAATGGGTAATTTAAGTCAGAAGCCTTAAACTTTTAGCAACAAAAGCACCTTTTTCTTTCGTACTTTACCTCTAACAGCAGTTGAGTCACAGCAATACATCTATACCTCTAAAAACCAAACAAAACAGCTTCTCAAATAGGGTTAGTGTGGAAGCATCATGACGTCAGTAAATATTTTTTTATCTGGTAATCATCAAAATCTTTAAAGCACACAACATATATAAATAACAATCTGTCTTTTTGTAAAATAACACATTCCTGACACGCAAAGAGTCTTTTGTGCAAAGTCCTCTAAAACGGAAAAGCTCCAACATATACGGACAATGACATTTCCTATTATAAACTGATTGACAAAAAAGACCTACTAATGGAAAAACACTGAATGGATGTGTGGCTGCTTAATGGCAACACAGAAAAGGATGGAGTAAGCTCTCCTACTGTCCTCAAAGACATGCTATGTGGGAATGGTTAGTGAGTTTTATGAACATGAACAGACATTTTGCATCCAGTGAAGGAATAATCCATGGCTAAGGAAATAGAACAGACTTTATATCACAGTAACAACATATGGAGTCAGCAAACAAACCACTGAGGTAACCGTGGGTATTTGCGAGCAAAGAATGTAGCTGAAAAAACTGATTTACTGTTTTTATGTGTACTCTGTCAGTGAAAATGTTTGCTGACGTCTACAACTAATATTATTAAATAAAATCAATAAGCGGCGGTCTCAAAACATTCGTCCTCCAAATTACCCACAGAAGAAAAGATTGCAGGAGCAACTCATGTTCAGTTTTTATTAACTAAATGAAGGGCAAAAAAAATCTATGTAGTTGTGAAAAAAACTAATATGAACTGAATAACAATTTGAATGGCATGACAGTCAGTGTTCTCAAATGCTGTTTGGACAACAATAGAACTGTAAGCCTTCACAAATAAAACATGCCCTGATTATGGTTTGTAATGTAAGACTTCCAGCTGCTTCCATTCACATTTTACATAATCCCAATAAAACTCACTGGTATAAAGTATTCTAGTTAGAAAGTTGCTTGAAAAACAAGGACATATCCTGGTTCACATCAGAGTGAAAATGCCACTCAGAAAAGAGGAGATAACAAGATCAACCTCAGATTTCTGTTTATGTAAATCATAATTTTAGTCATAATGAGCTATTCACATTTTTGGCAAACTACAACAGACAAGGTTTGCCACAGAGCACTTTCTCTGGTTAGCATGCTGGATTTTTAGGTCTAGATGCTGATATCTCACATATATTCTTCTAAATTTCACATTCCTTAGTAGACAATTCAACTCAATAAACTTCACGTTATGAGCTCACGTCTGAAGTTCATAAGGTGAACTTGCTATCAATAGTTTCATTCAGGATCGCAATTGTGATCGTTGTTACAAACAACTTTATTTTTTATTTTTTGTATTTTTGGTCATGTGTTTTGCTGGCTTGATCTAATTTTCTTGTCTCATGCTATTTTACATCTTTCACAATTTTGGACATAAAAATAAATATGACTATCAGAAACCATAAGTACAAGCAAAATTGAAAAGCAAAACATTCTTTATGGCAAATTTGTAGTGAATTGTTGTGAGGCTACATTCCCAATAGTGTATTTGTGAGGTACCAAATAAAAAGTAATACAAAAGCATCTAAAAATCAGGAAATATATATTCTGAACATTATTGTTGCATACACATTGCTGACATGGGAAGGAAAGAAAGAAGGAGTGAAGAGAGTCTTAGATTCCAGCACACATGCAAGCTGTGATCATGGCTTGGAGAAAAGACAGTTTTGCTAAACTTCCTATTCATAATGAGCAGTGAGGAACACAAAACACAGTGTTGGCACACTTGGCTAGCCAGTTTTCAAGTTCTTGTAAAACAGGCTGATCCCCGGGGCTGCCTGTGCTCTGTCACTGTCGTGACTGATTGTGGGGCCACTGATGAAATGTGGGTGATCTCCACTGCCATCAGGAATCATGCCGTCACAGGAGCTACATTGTGGTACTCCAAAAGATGCTAAGAGGCAGCCAGAGCCTTAGACGAGGAAGGAGAAAATTATAAGATTCAAAATGATAGGTTTAACAAACCACCACTGAAGATTGTGGACACAACAGCCTGAGGACAACCAAGAAGCCAGCAAACTGACACCAGAAGGGAAGCTTTGGCCTCTGGAGCCTGGAGTTAACAGCAGGTCCTAGGTTTATGTGCCGTTCTCTTTTTTTCGTCCTTGTGTACTAAGCTTCTTAACAATGTAGCCAAATTTGTTTGATCTCCTAAATTCATATTTACAGCAATTGTATTGCAAAAGATAAAGCACATGAACCAAATCCGTTTACAGAGCTAAATCCATTGTTGCTGCAAAAGAAAAAGAAATGGAAGACGATAATTTCATGCCTTGGATTAATGCGTTATTCCCAGAATGATTAATGTAAAGCGTGAAATCTGAGAGCTTAAGTAAAAGGGATATGCGGCAAATCAAAGAGACAGTTTGGGAGAAATAAATCAACAACATGGTCAAAAAAAATGGTCTAAATAATATGTAACACTTTGCCCGGTAAGATTTTCATTGCAGGTAGTAATTTGAATTTTAAAAATATCAAGTTTAATCTACCCTAAAGGGAGATTTTCTATAGGAGCCCCATAAAGAAGCAGCAGCGGAGGTTAGTCCATTATGTTTCTTTCTTTGCTTCTTTTGAGTACAGAAACTCTGAGCTGACTCCCTGACATCTTGAGTTGGGGATGAGTTATATTTAAGTATTATTTTGGACACAATAGGAAATGATTTTTCTTTACTTCAGTGTCTCACGCTGCCAGAATCTGAAAAAAATAAAAACTATATTCTGCATCAGTTCAACGTTCCAACTTTGCCAGGAAATGACAACAGCAAAGCAGAAAAATAAAACCCCTCAAAACCACAAGCGATCATTTCACTCTAGTTTCATGCACTGCTCTACATATCAAACATTAAAGACAATCAAACTTGCTCAAAAATGGAGGAGATGACAGTGAATGGCTACTAGCATCACAAATGTCTTGTCATGCTTAAGGACACTGTTGCCACAAACTCAATCTATTTATTGGGTTGGAATGCGACAGACCAACAAACTAAAGACACGACAATATATATTTTTTTAAGTCTTGCTTTAAATTCTGAATTGAATATGCCTGGACCATGGAAAAAAAACATGAATATGCTTTGATTAAAGCGATTGTAGCTCTGGTTGTATGCTTAGGGATTGTTATGAACAGCTTCCCTGACCTTGCTGAAAGAAAGAAAATATTCCAACATCATGACGTTTATCGCCATCATAATTCGCCACAGTAATAGAGTGGTAAGAATAGCATGTGGTGTTAGTCTCTGAGTAATTGGTTAGCATTTGTTTTATTAATAGTCTATTTTACTGGCATGTTTACCAAATCTGAGGCTTTTACATCACAGATGTGTTTGTTTATACAAATGACATGCCGGTGGATTATCTTTACTAATTAGGTGACCTATGAGGACAACTAGTTGTACTGAATTTTAGGAGTTGAAAACAAAACAGATTTCAGGGTTATTTTTTCTACTTTAGAAGTATAAGCTACCGTACTTTTTTGGTGGTCCATTACATAAATTTCTTTAAGACAACACATATGACACACTGTGGAAAGAGTTTGAGGGATATGATGTGGTTTTATAGGCAGAACTGATATAACTTCACCACTCTGTACATTTTTATCTTGACCTTTTCTGAAACGGTTCAGTTTTCATCTCTTAGCACTTTTCACATGTGAGAACCTCTGAGGTGTGGCTAACTGCTGTAAGCTACTGACGCGTGATGCATTAATGCACACTTAGTCACAATTAAGCATATGTTTTGAGGGCACTCTCAGAGAGCACTAGCATTCAGTGCCTAATATGACTATCTTTGTTAGTGACCCATATCAGCACACTTGCTTATGACCGAGTTGAGAGGCCTGCAGCCAGGCCTTTGTTTTCCACTGAATTGCACCAAGTGAAAGCAGCCTTAGTGTTCCAGACTGACTTTACTTTTTTCTAGTACAAAAGAACACACAACCACACATAAATATTCCACTACAAAGACACAGGATCCTAGGATAGGCAGTATCCTTGAATGCAAACAAGTGTACATGCATCTAATATTTCCTTTCAACTCTGCTTCTCCTCTGCCCCCATCTTGCTTCACACACTTTGAACTTTGCTTGAGAAAACACATGCTGTTGTACTACATCTAAAATCTACAGCAACCGCCGAGAAAGAATACGGCGTCATTGTCATTCTAGTGATTTTTGTTTGCCGTCACACAGCTGGAATTACTTACAAACACAATGCTCATATACTCTTACACTAGCTGAACCAGGGTGTAATCCATGCCACCAATCAAAGGCTCACCTAAAGACAGGTGCACTTACATGAATTGTCCCCTTTCCTCTCCACTACAACCCTACTTTTACTAAAAACCTCTGTGTATTTTGCCTGTTTGGAGGCTCACTCCTAAGGAATAATCCTACCAGGCACTCCCACCACAGCTATACTGGTGGATTTTACCTCATCATTGCTGTCTGTCATCCAGGGAGAGCAGATTTCTATTAGGAGGCATTTCCATAAATCTAAATTGTAAAGGGCTCTGGTGAGAGGAGAGGGAATTCTCGGCGGGTGGAGAAAATAAACAACAAAAGAAGGATGTCAGCAGAGAGACCACAGGATCAGATATCCCACCTCAGCTCAGACTGGATCAGGCTTTTTGATCGACACTATACACATCATATCAAATTGCAGGGCCATGTCGAGCCTAAAAGCATGCTGTTGTCACTTTGAAAGTCAATACAGTGGTAGAACGAAATCTATGGCCAGGAAAAGAACTTAAGCGGAATTAGCAGAGGTGTACCTAATGCTGAAAAACAAATATTAGTAAACCTGTTAGATTGGGGTGTAACAGAATATTCAATATTTTCCAGAAAACAACGAATCTTTCTTTGCGTGCTTTCGCAAATTCAGGTTTTATCATTTTCACTTTTTTCCACAATTTAGAACTTCCTTCATGAAAACTAAAGGCAAGTTCTGATTATGTCATATTGGGAAAGCCAGAAGGTTTTGTTATGCCGCAATGCTTAGAGATTCAATATGAATGTGCTGATGTTAGCACTGTGGACTGAAAGCAGCCATTAGCCATTCAGGAGTAAGACTGCACTGGTGAGTGACAGCTCCCTACGTGAAATATTAACAATAAGGGCATACACAGCCGTAGCACACAATATTGTAAGCTCTGGCAAAATGGGAGTAATTTTGTCCCATAAAGTATTTATCAAGCTCTGTTGAAATGAAGCATGCAACTAAAACTGGATCAACTGGGACTCCAAATTAAATGTTACACTTCAGGAAGTTTAGCAAAACTAATATTTATAACTGCAACAATAAAAAAAAATGCATTTTGCATTTTCTACATCTGAATTGAATTCTTTCTGCCAGTTTATAAACTCAAACAGATTTAAGGGTTGCTGAGTCAGAGAAATGGACTTGGCTGGCACACCAGATAGCAGGTGGAAAAAAAACAGCTAGAGGGCATTGGTCTGAATCGGCAACTAATGGAAATAAATAGATTGCTCAGTTTGACAGGCTGTATAGCAATTATATAGGATAAACTTTAGATCGTTACTAACATATGCCAGTGTACTTGACAAATATATCTAAAGAGCATTTAAATGAATTACAATTTCACTGAAAAGTTAGAGTCAGTGATATTTTCAAGGTTTTATTTTTAACTGATTAATTGAAAACCATAAATTGTCAGAAAATTGCACAAGACAGTATATGCATGCAGTACTTGGTGGGGGCTCCTTTTGCATTAATTTCTCTGTCAATGTGGTGTTTAGACAGCGGTACTGCTGAGGTTTTAAAGAAGACTAGCTTGCTTTAATGTCTGCCTCTAGCTCATCTTAGCAGTTAGGTTAAATGAGTTCCTCATTTTGATAACAGTACTCCACTGATTCCTGGCCAATCAAGCACAAATGTACACTGGTCACTGGTATTGGTATTTTTGATAAAGTGTGCCGTTAATTGAAAACAAAATCTAATCTAGTCCTTTTCCCCACATCAGAGGTAAGGTGCATGTTATGTCTCTGCTGCTGGAGTGGCTTTACCAGAAGTAGAGACAGATGCAGCCCATGTTCGGGACACATCTGTGTATGGTGGCTGACTACAGCAGCAGTAAAATCTTGTTAAACTTTCACTAAACTCAAACAGGCATTGCTCAACAACCCACTGAATACTGTGGTTATTCCTGTTGCTTGTATAAGTTTTCCCTCATATCAACTTGCCGTTAATAAGCTTAGTTACAGCAATCAGAACAGCCAAATTCCTCTGCATGACTGTTTTCTGGTTTGCCCTCTAAGTGGGCGTATGTTAGTAGCTATCTGCTGAACAAGTCAAGTGTGTTCCCTGGGAATGAACATTTCTGTATTCAAAATCCTCTCTTTAGCCTTATGCCATATTCTGTTTCTCCATGAGAATTAATTTTAAGTTTTCATTAGTCAACAAAATTATAGAAATAAATGCTTTGAATATATAATCAACCTGTAGGGAATCATTCTAATTTACGAACTTCATCATACTGTAATTTATTTTAATGCACGTGGATTGTGGGGGAAACCAAATCAAGAACACAGAGATGACATTAACCCAAACAAGATTAAGCCTCAGGATGACCTGTGAGCTCGTGTGTCCTTGCAAGCACCAGCGGCGGTATTGTAGCATTTCTGTGGGTGCACGAGTTTTGTTTATATGAATGCTTTCTTATCAGCAGCTTACCCCTGCAGAGGAACTATTTGCCCTGAGCTGCAGGCTTGTAAACAAACCCTGGACTTGATTTTTCTGCTGGTTTGGCCTCTGCCCAATCACAATAAAGCAGCAATAGAATTTGTCCCCAGCAAAATAATCATGCAACATCTGCAAATAAGCTCCATCGAAGGGATCTGCTTTGCATTTAAAAGTATTCTAATAAAGATAACATTAAAAATGGCTTCCGTTATAGTACGTACATATCAATAGGCATTCACCCACTCCCTAGCAACTCTCTTAATCATTTGTCTCATCAAGATCATAGTGCATAAGCCCGGAACTGTGGTCAAGGCGACTTACTGCTAGAGGGATTTAGGGATCAGGAAATGATGAAGGGGGGATGCAAAGCAAAGAGGAGAAATCTAAATCGGATAAGAAAATAATAATAAAATTAAAAAGAAAAAACAGTTGGTGCCAGCTTGTAAAATTTGGCAAGATGACATAAAGTAAGATATATGAGCAGTAAGGAGAAAATGGTTATATAAATAGCAAAAGAGGAGTGGAAGAAAGGGAGGGAGGGAGGAAGGAAGGCAAAAGTGATGCAGTCAGTATTCCAGCTGGGTAACAAGCTGATACAGCCACAGTGGCAGCCACAACTCAAGAACTTGGTGTGGTACATCCGTTATTATCCGGCGCAAATTCACACCGCCTGACTGGCAGTGAGAGCAGGGTCAGTTTCAGAGTGAGAGGAAAAAGGGTTACAGAGAGGTGTGGATTTAAAAAAAAAAAAAAAAAGTTAAAAATCTTGATAGGACTGTTCTCCTGGCCTAAGTGTACGCTAGAGCCACTCATTAAACACAGAGACCTGTCATTTTACTTAGCAGACGCCAGACAAAATCCAAAATGGTTATATAAGACTTTCTGGGGGGATGAAAATCTCTTGGGAAATCCTGTCAGTCAAAGTAATCCCTTCAATTTTTCCAGCTACTGTTCATCTAAGGACTGTATGATATAGCCTGCAGCTCTGTAATCACACGCTGGCTGAAGGGATGAGGCTATTCTGGATTGACGGAGAGCCAGGCACTGGAAACCCAGCAGGACGCACACACTTCAAGTCATCTCCACCATCAAAAACCCGATTAAAAGATTCCCCTGGTATGCATACATATCTTAAGAAATTCACATTATAGATACTACAGGGGAAACAGAGGTTATTTCTGAGCATTACATAAAACAATATTGAGGAATATTGTTTTATGGGATCTGTTGGAATAAGGACAACTGGGCCTGTGATGTAACAGAAAGACTGCTTTGCTGTAGCTGAAATCAATTAGCTGTCAATGCAATTAACAGGACAGTGGAATATTAATTTTTCTCCCTGGTTTAAATCTTGATAATATTCTACAGAACTTCCCAAGCCCAATGCTATTTGTGCATCTTGCAATGCAAAATCACATAAAGAGTGTTGTGAGTTGAGAGTTCAGTTGTAAAAGGAATGACTGGAATTCATGCAGCTGGAGTTAAGGCTCCCAAACTAACAGATTTTCTGCTGCATTTGCACTTCTTGTTTACACAGAGTTTTTGTTGAGTTTTTGTTTGTTAAGATTAGCCTTTTTGTAGCAACTCGCAGACATGAGTACCCAAAGGAATCTGAGAGAAGCTGTGACTAAAAAGTTTATATGAATTCTGTATGCATCTGTTTTACCCAATTGATTTTTTTTTTTTTTGTTCACATGAAGGTCACAAACATGAATTAACTTCTTACTGTGGCTAACCGTGAAAAACATGCCCATTTGAACATAGACCTCAGAAAGTGGGAAGAAGCACTTATCGTTTTCTTCCTTCAATCAAAGCTGTAGTACAAGTTGGGAGTTGTGTTCAGCGTGACCTTTTGCTCCTTCGCTACACATTTGATTACATTATCTAAAACACATGGCTCTAATTAATTGAATTGGAAGCAATGGCAGGGAATTAAGCTGTCTGCAGTCCATGACCTGTTCACCTTCTTCAAATGTACAAACATCATTTCGTGTCCCCAAAATGACCGGTTAGTTGTTTTCTCACCATATTTGATTACTGGTCAAGAAGCCTAAACATGCTGATTAAGCCTGGACAGAATCTGAGTCAACAGCGAAAACATCAAGAAAGAACTTGCAACATGGAGCATGACTCCATGTTGCTGTTGGCAGTACTGTTGCCTTGCAGCAAGAAGGTTCTGGGTTCGATTCCCGGCCCGGGTTCTTTCTCCACAGAGTTTGCATGTTCTCCCTGTGCATGCGTGGGTTTTCTCCAGGTACTCCGGCTTCCTTCCACAGTCCAACAACATAACTGTCAGGTAAATTGGTTTCTCTAAATTGTCCCTAGGTGTGAGTGTGTGTGTGTGCATGGTTGTTTGTTCTGTCTATCTCTGTGTTGTCCCTGCGACAGTCTAGCGACCTGTCCAGGGTGTACCCCGACTCTCGCCCGGAACGTTAGCTGGAGATAGGCACCAGCAACCCTCCTGATCCCTTTAAGGGACAAGGGTGTATAGAAAATGGATGAAATCAGTAGATCTGACCTCATAAGGAGCTGGAAAACAGCATCAGTGGATTAATTAACACTACAAACTGAACACTCTATGCATTCATTATTAAATAAGGAGGATGGAAAACATAAAATATATTTTAGGAATTGTTTTATAAACTTTAACAGGAGGAAGAATTCTTCCCTCATTGTGTTCAGGACCTGCTGTAACCCTGAACATAATGCAGCTTGACTCTAAAACACACACTAGCGTCTGAGGACCATTAAAGTCTATTTTCAGGACGCCTCCGCTGAGGCACATATAACAGATGCATTATCACACCGCAGCAAAGGGCTCAGCCTCTCTCCTGTACGCTCCCTCCGTCTGCTGCTCTCTCTACCTCCTGCCTAATAGATGCCCTTCTAATTTCATCAAATGTGATAAAGCACCACAAAATCAAGTCTGCAGCTAGTTACTTAGCCCAATCTCCCCTTGGATGAGAGGCAATAACAGCATGTGGTGAGGAAATTGGGTGCTTACTCACTCAGAAGGATGCATGCCTAGCAAGCAGAATGTGCTGGTTACGGCAAAGACTAACAGAAGACCACAAAGAAAGGCGGCACTCGCTGTGCGTGCAAAGCAGCACGAGGAAGGAGTGAAACCTGCCACGGTCGCAACAGCAAAACTTAAAAGGACTCTGGAAAGAACATTCCTCTTGAAAATAATTTCAATTCAATAATAAATAAAAGAATTTTGCTGGCTTCTTGACCACTGAAATGAGACATATGTAATATTATGGCCACCTGTTCACGGTCAACAGAGTGAAAAGGAGCAAGATCATGTGAGTATACAAACTGTAAAGGTGGTTTAGAAAGATTTCTGTGAAATTATTTCAACAATTCAAAGTTGAAAAGCTGTTGATTCAAAACTCAACTCAGGAACAAGCCTACAACACATTTAAATGCAAATCTAACTTGGACTTACAATGCGTATAAATAATAGAGCTCGCTGCTGTACTTTTTCTAACTTAGTGCTGTCACTCGGAGCATAAAAATGCACCTGACGGTCCTCTGGAGTGCAACAGCTGCTGCAGGGCTATGCCAGGACACAAGTGAATAGGATGGCACAAAGCTCAGAGAGCAGGCTGGCTGAGTGACAGAGGGCCTTGCTAGATCCGAACTGAAGCACACATGCATGCCCTACAGGCTGTTCCGTGTGAACCCCCGTACAGGATGCAGTGCTGGCCGGGACACGGTGGAAACTAAAGCATTGGCTGGTTTCCTTTGAGCCCCTGTGCTTAGAGCAGGCGAATCGCCATAGCGAGCTTTTTTTCTAACAATGCCCTCAAATATTTTTAGAAGGGACTATTATTTCCTCCGACAGGATATTTGGTTGTCATTTATCAAAGAACTATACTATAATTTGAGCACATGATACAAGTATATTTAATATATTTAATCGGGATTGTAAAATTATCCGTGTTTCTTCTGCAGGTAAAAGTGAGTAGTCAAATATTTTAAAACAAATGTTTTAAAAAGTCACCACACATACTGTTAAGTCTTGTTAATATGATTCCAGAAAATGTGCTGCAGAAACTAGGATTGTTTGTCACTCATCCGGCTGCTGCCGCACACCACTGTTCAGCTGGCTTATAGAAAGGTCCAACACTTTTTCTTATTCTCTATACAAAAAAAAATCTAATTTGATTATACATTTTTGATCATACAAATGATCAAAAATATCATCTTTTCCACACCATACACGGGTCATGGTGTGGAAAAGAGTCTAGAAGCAAATGTATTGCACTTAGCATAATTGTCCTCACTTTCTTGTGTTGGGATGATAGGAAGAAGGGAGCAGGAAGGAAGGAAGGAATGTCATGGTGACCTACAAGGTCTGTGATGAAAACAGCATTTTGGAAGAGTACCAGCAATTTGTAATTTCAATCAGTGTTTCTGTGAAGGTTGGGTATTGTATTGTACTGTATTGTACACCAGGGATGGGCGCATCCATTTATCAGAGCACCACTGTGATAAAGCACAAAGAATGGCCAAGGATCAGAAGGAAAGGAGAAGAGGTCCAATTCTCATTATGTTCGGAGCCACAAGGGCACAAGGGTGAAAAAAAGGCCTTATAAGACCTGAGCAGACAGGAAACAATGGAAGACATTGCACCCCACAATCTAGTCCTGTCCTAGGATTTTTATCTCTTCCTTACACATTCCTGCTTTTCTTCTCTCAGTGACTCAGAGTTGATGATCTGACACATTTTTGGTGAATCAGGGAAACTCCTGCAGCCTGAAATGAGACTGAGGTGAATAACTTAGGAGATTGTGGCAAAGAACATATGCGTGATGCCTATACTTCACAGGTTCCATGAGAGTCAGAGCAGTATGAAGAGCAACTCCAGCCAGTCCGCTACAGTGAACCTGGGAATAAGTGGTTCGCACTCATTTTCACAGGCCAGAGATTTCTGATTCAGTCCCCCTGCTCAGTGATAGATTTAACACCGAGACAGTCGGGCCATTCATAATCTGCAGGCACATGCTGGAGAACATATTTTATATGTGGCTGCTGAGCTTCATATGACTTTCTGCCAGTAGTCCTCCTATGCTACATCTTGATATAGCTCATAATGCAAAAAGGCTTGGGGTTTCTGGAGAGCAAGGAATTGATGTAATCACACATACTCGGATGTGCATAAGTAGGTCTTCAGAAAGAAGAGTGTGATTTTTTATAGGGGATGGGAATTATCTAAATCCATGCCTAGCATGAAATGGACTGTAATTCCTGCATTGATTTGACTGTATGTAAAATGTTGGGCAAGAGAAGTACTAGCATAAAGCGCTTTAGAGAAACCGCTCTCTAGTGAAGTACCCCGCCTGGGTTTAGCCACCAAATCACTTTCACAAGCACAGCTTCTTCTTAAGATTAATGCAACACTGGTTTTCTGGGAATTATGTTTGATCAAAGACAAATCTCTGTTAGTGAGATGGTAAAATTAGCATCAGCTTTTTTGTGAAGCTTTTTCCCAGCAAGTGAGGTCAGCAGGGACTACATGGAACAGAGCAAGGCAACTTAAATAAATCACAATCAGCTTTTATAATGTGGCCACTCTCATTTATGGATGATGAATTGTAATAGCACAGTGGGATCATCTTTCACAGTAACCACGGGACAGACTGTTTGCTTGAAACAAAAACACTTTTTAACTGAAATCTGTCAAATGAATGTGAGATCGATTTTGACAATTCCAAAATTGGATGGCGTGAGTACTTTTGCTGCAAAGATCATCAATACAGCTTCATGACAGAAATAGAGGTACATAGGACCGACTTCTCATCAATTGTAAAATACAATATCTTTTGGAAACACCCGTTGCCCCATGACTATGAAACAACTGGAATCTTGGTTTTTTTGGTGTAAGAACAACCCAAAAACCAAGGATGGGGGAGGAGGAAAGAAGGTAGCACTAATTTGCTTCTTGGTGCCTGAGAAAAATGAAGAGAATTTTTATCTGCAGATGTCACCCAAGTATTTTAACTTAATTTCCATTCACCACACATGTTGTAGCATTATGAGCTTTTTAGCATCAAACAATGTTTTGTCAACGTTAATGATGGCTGGACATAAGTGTCCTTACTTTTAGGATTTCAAATTACGACCATTGCCATGAGTGATCATTCACCACTGTGATTAATTACAGGTAGTTTGGGAACACTACCTGTGCTTATAAACATACATAGGATGCCAGTTTGTTGAGTCTTAACACTTCTGCTCTTTCTCCTCACTTCATAAATTACCATGTACTTCACTCAGTGAACTCATATTTGCTTTGCAATCATACTAATACCCCAAGTTTGTTATTGTAAACATAGCGACATCACTCACTCGTCTACAACTTTTGGTTGTCTTGTTTCTTCCTTTAATGTTTTTTTTTTTTTTTTGACAAAGGTCTTAATTATGGAATTACTATAATCTTTGTGGCCAACATGTTCGACTCCAGTTAAAATGGAATAGTTGTAAAAATGATGACATCCAGTGTGCCTTTTAAAGAGACGAAAGATGGGGGTGGGGGGGACATTAAAACATGAACAGAGAGCACAGTATTAACTGAACAAAAATCAAATTCAAGAGCATTCCCATGCTTGGTCAGTATGAACTAAGCCAAAATGAGGAATTTCTCTGAGGCAGTTTCTTCCTCATATTAACATTTTCTCAGACCACACACACAGATGATGGAGCTCAGTGAGCCACACTGCGGCTCGACCACTTTAACAGAGATCCCTGGGTTTAGCGAAGCAGTAAAAGGAGGTTCCTACAAGTCATCCAGTCTCTATTCATCCATCTGAGGGATGTAACTGAGATTTCAATTCTAATCAACAATTAGCATGTTTTTGGCAGAACCCACGGGTATGACATTAAAGTCTACGAAACACAGCAGTGGGCAGTCTGAGTATTTCCTTGTATCACAAAACTCTATCATTTCTCAATTGGTGGGTAGACGAAGAAAAAATATGGAATGGGGTACTTGGCAGGCTCTCTTTCAGCCAAACTAAACAACCCTGCTGCTGTTACCCTATAAACTGCATCAGCACTGATGAAAACATATAATCATACTCCAGCAAAAAAGTGCAATAACAGGAAGGAGGGAAAAAAAGATTAAATCGACTGTTTGTTACCCTCGAGAAAACGTAACCAAGGAGGGGGAAAAAAAGCCCCATTCAGCATTTCATCAGCAACATAAATAGGAGCAGCTGGGGCTCGCTAACATGCTGAAGTGGGCTAATTAGGACACTTGGTGGTTGGTTTACTGTTGTTTTAGAATGGCTTGAACGGACTGTGAGTGACTGAGACCACTTTCATTTTATTCTTCATGGGCACACTTCAAACCAACAACACATACTGCATTTCCTGTGAGATCATCAAAGGGTGGCGAGGGAGGGAGTGAGCCGTTTCCCAGCCTTCAAATTTCTTTACTCAATCTGGTGCAAACAGTATCACTTAGTTATTCTTCTCAGTGTCACACAGCTCTCTTAACTTTCATGAAAACAGTTTTGCCTTCCTGTTCCGACCCTCCCTTGCAGCTTCCTCCTCTCTTCCTGTATGACTCAGTAGAATAAGTAAAAAAATCCCACACCTCCCTTCTTCTTCCATTGTTTTCCAGCAATGCTGTGTTTCTATAGACTGGAAGTAGTCACATACTGCAATGAGATTCTTGCAGTTTAATAGACTTGAGAAAAAAATACTACATTCACTGCATAACTTAAAATAAATTTGACTTTGCAATTTGACACACTGACATTGTCCTCTGACTCTACAAGAAGCTTGTGTTCTTTCCAACACTTTGCCTTTAGTGTGTCATGACAACACCACCTTTCCATTATGCAGTTTAAAACCATTTTTAGGAGGGTTGAAATGAGAAGTAGCTTGAATAAGCTCAGCAGTCCCAGGTAACTACTACTGCCGCTAGTCTGATGGAGCTGTGTGGGGAAGGAGCCGGGGAGAGGCGATCTGTCAGACAGAAGCTTGGCTGGGAGACTGCAGCTCCAAAATGATTAGTTGGGCTGTATACTCAGGTAGCCAGCTTGCAGTTGACCGTTTCACAGACTGACTGGCAGCATGTTCCCAACTGTAGCTTTGTGTTATTTATCAACTGTTCCCAACTGTAGCTTTGCATTACCTTCATAAGAGTAATGGGTGGCAAAAGAGGTGCTTTTGTACTTTGTACAAATGGAGTTTCATACCATGTTAAACAGCAACATGGAATGCTGCCTGGTGATTATGGAAAATGTAGGAATTTTAAGACCAGCTTGGTAATTGCTTTGCATTACCTCTTATGAAGATAATGCAAAGCAACAGTTGGGAACAGTACTTTGCCATACTTTGATACTAGCCTATTCTCACTTTTGCATCTAGGGCTCAGAATAAAGGTGTACATTTATGTCAGACCAGATGTAGTCACTTGACAACAGTGCCTGAGTTATGCATCAAAGGACACAATTTGCTTAGACAAGAAATAATGTACCTTTTTAGTATCACCAGAACTATGCTTCATACGGACAGATACAACTCTAGTCATTTTGACACTTTCTCTGGGATTTCATAAAAATACTTTTACAAAAAACTGTGTTTACCCTGATAACGGTAACCGGCCAATGCCAAACTGAAACTGGGAGTTTTGAGCACCACTGAGATGACTGAGATGATATTTGAACAGTTGTAGTGGAAGTATCGAGTAAGAAATATCATTAATTCTATCCTCCGCTACAAGATTTTACTTAGCCTGTCTCTATGAACAACCATCAAACACACACATCATATGCATGATTGCACTGTCATCCTCTTCCTCTGTTTCATCTACCTACAGCATCTAAATGACATGCATTATCAGTGACAGATTTTTGTCTCTAGTCCGTTGGAAGCTCATGAATGACACCTCTCTGTTGCATCGTGTTTCAGAAAGATTAAGTCATACATCTAAGCTTTTAATACATTCAGAAGTCATAATTCTGTTACTTTCATTCATAAACTCTTGCAGTAAGCGTCCTTTATTGCCACAAGCCGCTTATATGTAGCACCATATTTTAGAAAGAACTTCTTTTGGTAGGGTTTGAAAGAAAAAGCTTCATGAGAACTTTTGTCTGTTGTGTTTTCTTTGCTTTCCCCTTTTCTCGTTTGTTGCGTCAAGCGGTAGCAGTCAGACAGGTGGGGTTGTTTACCTTGACACAGAGCTACTGCACATGTTCAGTGCCTCAGGGACCCAGGCAAACACGCACACACACTACATTTCAGCTTTTCAGACCTTAAGCCGTTGAAGCAGCTAATGCTTTGTACAACACAACCCACAAACGCTGTAGCCTTGGCAGAATAAACAAAACCAAGGTGTCCTTTATCAGGCACGTCAATGTCTGCACAAAAGAAATTCATGGAAAATTTACATAGTGGTAAGAAGAACTGGGTGTGTTCTCACTAACACATGCCTAAGAAAGTGGCAGCACATATCCGGTATACCGCCTTCTCCCATTTTTTTTTTTTCACATTTTTGATAAAGAATGCAAACTAGTTCTAAGCCTGCGGTTCTCAAAATGCAGGTGAATTAAAGCATGTGCCATAATCTGGAAGCATCTGAGCCATTTGCCAGTCCCCTCTGGCGTGCCTCCACCCAGCTCACGGTTTGTCTCACTTCCAACCTCCCAAAACAGACGGGAAAGAATGAAGCGAAGCAGAAGAAAGGGTTGATGCTGTGTCTCTTATTCAGTAAAATAAAACCTATCCTCTTTGTAAATTTGGAACAAAAAACATCCATTACAGGACTAAACATCACTCAGAAAAAAATGCTCCTAATTTAATGTGATTTTTGCAAAAATAACACCCAAAACACCGTGCTTGCTTTGTATTAACATGCAAATTTCCCTCACCTATTCACCCGTCAGGTGAAGCATGTTTTCTGAGAAATGGGGGGGACTTGTGGCAGGCAATGAGGTTGGTGCAAATTACCTAATTGTTAACATAATACCTATTAGTTCAGAGACACCTCCTGCAATGAGGGAAAAGTGTTAAAAGTCAGGGGTAATCTAGATTTTCCAATATCTACAATAATATCTAAAAAAAAATATCCAATATGCTCTTTCTACACCAACAATGTTCAACAACATTTTCACCCAAAGTGTATATTAATTCCAAACTGTTGCAGATTTATACAAGAAAAGATGCTCATTTATTTCATTCATGTCTGCCTGGTCCCTTGTTTTATCACTTTTCTCATACACTCCTCCTCCCTTCTTTATCTCATGCCTCCTTTTAGGCAGGCAGATGTTTCAGAACAGTCATATTTAATCAGCATCTTTATGGACAATACAGGAATTTTAAGCCCTATGCCGGAAAAAGCCTCAGCTGTCACACTCTGGATAATTGCCTCTGATGCCCAGATTCATTCTTCCCCTCAACGCTCCAGAAATGACAATGCTCTTGACTGAGATTGCAGCTGATGTAGGACAACCCGTCAGGTGAAGCATGTTTTCTGAGAAATGGGGGGGACTTGTGGCAGGCAATGAGGTTGGTGCAAATTACCTAATTGTTAACATAATACCTATTAGTTCAGAGACACCTCCTGCAATGAGGGAAAAGTGTTAAAAGTCAGGGGTAATCTAGATTTTCCAATATCTACAATAATATCTAAAAAAAAATATCCAATATGCTCTTTCTACACCAACAATGTTCAACAACATTTTCACCCAAAGTGTATATTAATTCCAAACTGTTGCAGATTTATACAAGAAAAGATGCTCATTTATTTCATTCATGTCTGCCTGGTCCCTTGTTTTATCACTTTTCTCATACACTCCTCCTCCCTTCTTTATCTCATGCCTCCTTTTAGGCAGGCAGATGTTTCAGAACAGTCATATTTAATCAGCATCTTTATGGACAATACAGGAATTTTAAGCCCTATGCCGGAAAAAGCCTCAGCTGTCACACTCTGGATAATTGCCTCTGATGCCCAGATTCATTCTTCCCCTCAACGCTCCAGAAATGACAATGCTCTTGACTGAGATTGCAGCTGATGTAGGACAA
>CAEGAE010079278.1:0-33898 GCA_903067095.1 Girardinus metallicus | reverse complement strand
AACCTGACAGTCATGTTTTTGGACTGTGGGAGGAAGCCGGAGTACCAGGAGAGAACCCACCATGCACAGGGAGAACATGCAAACTCCATGCAGAAAGACCCCGGGCCGGGAATTGAACCCAGAACCTTTTTACTGCAAGGGAACAGTGCTACCAACTGCGCAGCTCTCAAAAACACCACATATCATATTTCTCATTATACTTTCTCATTGTCCTTTCCTATCAGAAATAAAATATTAGTAAAGATAAAGGATTATTCAAAATGTAAATACGTTAGGTTTAAGGAAAAAAAAAGAAGTTTAACTTTCAGCATATTTGCATTATTTTAATAATATCCTGGCTTGTGATGTTTTGTATTTTAAAATAAAATAAAAAATGCACCACCTTGAGGCAGAAACTGCAAAATAGGAACAGATGTGGTTTTGTTACACTTGGTTGCATTTCCTCCAGCCTTGGAAAAATAATAACATCCTACAATATTTTAAAAGGGTCACAAAAATGAGATTTACTGCTCAGTGCACTGAATCATTTTAGGAGATGAAGAATTTTGGGTAAGTTTAAAGACCAGAGCATTTGATTTTATTAAGGGGTATTGGTCTGAACCCACTTGCTATATTTATTCTTCTGATTTTTATTTATAAACGTTATTAAAAACCACGTCCAAATGGATCATTTTCCTTCTGCTTCACTGTTATGCGCCACTTTTTGTTGATCTGTCATAAAATTCCAATAAAACATGTTGAGGTTTGTGGTTGTTCTGCAATAAAACATGAGAAAATTCAAGGGACATGAATACTTTGGCAAGACAATATGCACTTTGGGCTTCCCGCTGTCACCCACAAATCCTAAAGGACTTTAGTATGCAGCTGAGATCTGTAGCTTTTAAAGGAATACTTCTGCACCCTTTCTGACAAAAGCTTGTTTATATTAATTCTGCTAATACACAAATATTTATATTTCAGAAATGGCCATGTTTCACTTCAATGTACCAGTAAGCCTATGAGGCATCTTTTAGAATGAGTGATGTATTTCAAGCATTTATTTCAATTCATTCTAACAATTCTGGTTAACAGCTAATTGAAAGTAAGAATTTAGTTTATTTGAAAATAACATTAGATAGGGCCAATATTTAAAATGAACTCTAAAAATGTATGTCCAAGTCATTACATGCACTAAATAATTGGGCATGCAGGAAGAAAGCGAATCAATTATTTGAATTTCTCTCTTACACCGCAACCCACTTCCTCCATTATTATTTTTATTATTATTATTATTATTATTATTATTATAGTCACAGTTCTGATTACAGACTCTCTCAGTAAGTGCCAGCTGGAAGCATCCTCGAAGGAAGCGGGTCCAAGTGGAAACCATTTGGACCAACCCATCGATATAATCGATGGGTTGGTCCAAACCTTTTTTTATATAGCACCTTTGAAGATATAAAGATCATAAACTACCTCAAAATCAACATCAACACAAGATATGTTACACAAGAGCAGATTTAAAAGAACAGGTTTCTAACTTACTGGAAGCTGATCTGAGTACACAGGAAAAAGACTTTCAGAGTTTTGGAGACACTGAAGAAAAACCTCTGTTCCTTTTGCTTCAGTGTAGTATGGGAAACTATCATTGCTTATGAAGACCATTTTTGGCTGAAGCATCAAGAAGTCAAGGTTCCATTTTATCGTAAAGATTTTTTTTCTGGTGCAAAGATAAATTACTGCATCCATGCAACGTGTCATGGAGGCGATCAGGCTGTGGGAGTGCTAGGTGGTTAAAGTAGTCCAGATTGCTAACGTTGTCTTTTAGCTTGAATTTATTGCTGGCGCTCGTGTTTCCAACCTTCATTTTAGAGTTAAGAGGTGGATAGTAACTTGTTACATTCACTCACTTAAACTTACTTGAGTGATCTATTTTATTAGATTGTAGCTTTTTTGCACTGTACTTATTTTTGCTTCCATTTAAGTATCATTTTTCAGTAAAACTACTTTTACTTGAGTACAACTTCTGGCTACACTAACAACCCGAATACATTTTAATCAACTTGCACAGTTAATGTTGAAGTGATACTTCTTGTTTTGCAGACAGGTTCTGTTGTTATAATGTACGTTTTCATCAGCTGAGCCTGCTGTGCCATTAGAGGTAAAGTGAATTCAGTAAACAGTATAAAATACACAATTTACTTTCATCTGTCCAAATCAGCTGAGCCCTCCATGATTGCTTAGGACACATAATACCCATGATGTAACATTGCTGTATTATAAATCCATTTTTACTGACCATAAATGATAATCAACTTTTCTAAAAAAAAATAATAATAAAAAAAAAAGTTAATTTTGTCATCATCTGGAAGCCACAATCCACAAAGCATAAATAAAAGCTTGAAATAGTAACACTAAATTTTACTAAATCCATCTAAGAGGAACTTTTTAAATTGATGAGATAATTTACTTTTACTGTTACAGTCACCTCTTATAATTGAGTTCTTCTATGTATTTCCATGTCTTTCTGAAAAGGTTATTTTATCATTTTTTGGGGGAGTTAGAGGTGCTACATCTTCTGCTGATGTTTGTTTTCAGCTGTTTATATTTACTTGTTCCTCTTGGTCCCAGATGAGGGCATATCTATCCAATCTCTGCTATTTTCTCTTCCAGAACAGAACTCTGAGTACATCCACCCACTGGAAAACTGAAGCTGTCTGAATTTTTTTTTTTTTTTTTTTACATATGCCACACATTTCGCATTTATCCCACAGGAAGCGAATGCAGCATAAAGCATTTCGAGAATGAGATCGAGAGAGAAGGAGAGAGAGGCAACAGTGCAGATGAGCCCCAATCAACAACAGCCGGCTCCTCTTTCAAACACAAAGCACCACGCTCCGTATCCCTCACACACACACACACACACCCCCCCAGCAGCCCGAGAACCCGAGCGGCATCAGCCCTCTCTGCCCGCCGCTGCCGGTGGCAGCCCTTTGCCGTGAGAGGAGTTCCTGCTGCCCTCACAGGCAACAGTGGAGAGCCGCGGATCTCTGTTTGAGACGGCAGACAATTAACCAGCGAAGCGGGGGAGAGCCGAGAGAGAAAGCGGGGGAAGGCGAGTGAATACGCTCCAATCCAGCTACTGGCTCCTGCTGCTGCTGCTGGAGGAGGAGGAAGAGGAAGAGGAAGAAGAGGAGGAGGAGGCTGTGGGCTTGGAGAGACTGGAGCAGCTCCGGTATCCTGCACAGGCAGCCCGAACGGCCACAAGTGATCAGAGCATCTTCAGCCTTATAGATGAACAAGCAGCACGGTGCAGCTTCCAGTCCTGGGTGAGTCAACTTCCAATAAACATACACACACACACCCCCACACACACATGCACACGCCACTCTCATCTACGTTCTCCATGTGCTGTCTGTAACTGTCTGCATCCATCTTCACAAAAACAGACTGTACACACGTGGCGTGTGTGTACGTCCTGCTTTTTTCCTCTGCCTTGCTGCTGATGAGCAGAAGACAGCAACTTGTGATCAGTGACACTATTTTATCCCTTCAGCTCCTTTCTGATGGTGCAGCATTCACCCCCCACTGATCGATTTGCTCCTTAACTTAGATGGACATCAGCTCTCATTATTTGTCCTTTTCTATTGTCACCGCTGAGGCAGTGTTATGTGCATGCCTGTGCCAGTCCTTTGGTGATCAGGTTTCAATTAGGATTTAATGATGTAAACGGTGGGCAGGAAAGGCAAGGCGGTCCATGATCGATCCTGCAGCCATATCAGTGTGACCAGATGACACATCTAATCCCGCGTGCTCTCTGAGCCCATTTCCAGCTCGGCTCCCGCGTCTTATTGGTGTGTGCGCTTACAGTTCTGAGTGCAGCAACTACAAATCAGATGATTATTCCAAGGAGTGCAGTTGACCTTCCCTCTAATGGCTTTGGAGTTCATCTCTCCCTCAGCTGTTCATTCAGAAGTTATAGAGAGGAGAGAGAAGACAAAGGCATCAAACAACTCTAACCTGTGGCCCTCAACTCCATAAATCAGCAGCTGTCCTCTTGTTTTCTCATAATTCCAGCTTTTCAGCTGCTTTGATTTATTGATAGATGCACTGACCTCTTCCAAGGTTTCTGCACTGCAGTGTCACTGCATGCTTTGTCTATTAACGTGACCAGCATTCAATAAATAATGACATGAAGATCTGACACGTTTTTCAAGAACCGACAAAACTGTCACAACTCTCCGCACACAACAAACCCCCCTGCATTCTTGACAGAATAATTATGTTTGCTTGATCACCCAGGTGTTCAGACTTTTTTTTCCCCATATGCAGGTTTTGCAGGATGTTCAGCCCTTCTCTCTGAATTCATGAATATGATGTAGGTCTCATTCCAGGGGCGTACGTGTTGGATTTTCTGGTAAGTAGCAGATTAGACGGCAACTTTTCACTCACTGGTTCATTTTGTCCCATTGGACTACTGTGGGTGACATGAAATGACACTTTAAAAGGCTTCTACTGCAAAAATACAGAACACCAAAAAAGCATAATAATAGTATACTGCTTCTTGACATCCAAGGAGTCACTTAGGACTTCCAAACTTCCTCCTCAAATTCCTTCGCTCATCCTCTGGTTATATAGGTCAGTCTTTCCAACAGAACGCATGATGCTATATTTCTTCTCCACTCACATTCCAACAGTACTCCTGTCTAAGACTTATTAAATTTATGCAAGTAAACAAGGTTTTCATCAGTCATTTATACTGCAGTGACCTCATTCTTATTCATTGTTTTGAGGCTTAAAGAATTTTTCCCAGTCACCCTTGTTGCATTTTCCCTCTAATACCCAGTTTTATGCCTTTAATCTGTCAAGGACAAAGTTATTATTGCATGCTGGGAATTTAAAAAAAAATTGTAAGATATGAAAAACTCGTTTTTGATAGCAATTCCTGTCATATTATGCGATAAAGATGCCAGACGGTGTGATTTGTTGCTGAAGAAGAGTCGTGCCAGACAAGTCAGACAGAAAATTCAATCCAAAAATGAATGGACATCCAGTTCCAGGTGTTAATGCTCCTATTATAGGACTCTGAAAAGATGGAGAGGAGGATGAGGAAGGCTGTGAAAGCACACATGCCTGGGCTGCAGTACTGAGACTTCACTATGGCCCAGTTACTAGTAAAAGTTATGGTTTCAAAACTACTAAGATTTGGTCATTCTAATCCTATAGCTAGTCCTTTTAATGAGTTATTTCAGATGTATTGGACGTTGGATATCCTAGTACTGCTCTGATCCTCCCTCACCTTTTTGCTGCACACTGCCGGTCAGGTGGATTTTCCCCTATTTATAGAAAATATTAATTTGGCAGTTTGCAAATATGTCTAATTGTGAAAAACACATAGGTGTGAAAAGTAAAGGAACCTTAACAATAACTATAGATGAGTAGCAAGCTTTTAATAAAAAACTATTAGATTATGTTATAAATTTGTATTTTAAAATATTGAGTTAATAGCATGAGGTAATTTATTTTAAGGTTGTTCTTTTGATTCTTTTATGACAAAACATAATGTGTCAAACAGCTTACGTAACTGTAAAAAGACAAAAGTCTTTCTGCATTACTTATTTAATCCATATACTACAAGGCATCACAAGGATGGATATTTGTGACTTTTTTTGTTCAGTTTGTATTATTGGTGTGTGATGCTGCTAAAATTATAATGTATGCAAATGACATGGTCATAAACACACATGGTGTTGAATGGCGTGGAACAGGTTGTAGCCAAATTTTCACTCACAATGGACAAAACTTATCTTTGGAATAATTTGTTATGTCTAATATTGCACACGGAGAACTTTATATGTTTACACATTATATTTTACAAGAAACAAAATGTTAAAGGTCATAGCCTGAATTGAAGATTTAAGTGTGACTAAATTGACTCTTGGGTTCAAAAAGCACATCAAGAAAATGACCCACACTCAAAAAATCAAAATATCAAACACGTCAGCATTCATGTCTTAAATTCAATATTGCATGTTTTGATGATCAAGTCACATAACTCATAAAGCCTTACTTGATATACAATCACAGTATCATCATAGCTATGTTGCTTATACTTTAGCTAAATACTTTAGCTTTGATAATCCTTTTTGACATATTAAGCACTAAAAGTGATGTTGTTTTACTAAAATGATAAAAGGGCCACATGGGAAGAGTTTGCAGAGATTTTGTACCTCTTTTTTTTCATGCTTTTGTCTAACTGACTTGTTAAGTCTGTGGCTTTATCTTTGGTTCTGCACATTTCACACATTCACAAATCCTTCCCAAGTAACTGCCACGGGATCTCTGCAGTTTTAAGTCTGTAAGATAAAACACAATAAGATCATAATATTGAATAAAAGTCTTTTCAGTGTGCTTCTTTGGCTTACATATTAATAAAATATATTTAGGAGTAACTGAATGGACCCGTGAATGACCAGGAAAACTGTAGGACTGCGTGTCAGACTATTGGAAATTGAGTTACATCTTGGCTTAGCTTGACTGCAAAAACTTTCAGTATGACTTGGCAGACTCTGGAGTTGTGATCCACTGTTAGGCTGTGGATAAATATCTGCTGAAATATACCAGTTACAGTAGAGGAGAAAATCAACTTTTGTTCTTTTTCAGATGGAATAAGGTGAGGTATTTAGATTAAGATGTAACTCATATTTATCCCCAAAACAATATGTAATCTCTAACTTTATCCTGTTTAGAAATCAAAACATATGTCTTTTCCAATTCTCAATATTTCTGAGTATGGCCTTTTCCATATCTCTGGATGTGTTTCCCATAGCTCTTGCCTCAGCTCATGGATTCCTATACCTACTTGTCAAGAGCAGTTATAATCCGACATCAAAAAGGGAAAAAAAAAAAGGACTGAAACGAAAGCAATTATGCAAAAGCCTTAACTGTACCCGAGGTGCCATTTAGCCTCCTTCTTTGACAGATTCATGCGTCAGTAATGAAATGTGCACCGACAGGTCTATGTGTCCCTTCAGAGTGCATTGTTGAATCGGGCCTGTTAGTTCTGTCCATTACGATGCCAACTCTTACCTTCCTATTTCAAGCCTTTCTGATGTGCATAAAGCTGTCATCTGTGCTCAGTAGTGACATTACCGCAGCTTAACACTGCCAATACCCAGACAACCTCATTGTTTTCAATTTCGCAGTATTTATGAAGGCAGTAAAACAGAGATGCATCCTCTGTCGGCGAGATGGGAGCACCGCCGCTCTCCAGGGAAGAGTAGCGCAGAGGACGAGGAATGAGGGATACAGTAGTGGAGTAGTGCGGGAGGGCTCGGATACCTGCAGGCAGGCTGGCATGTCATCTGTCGCTGTTAAGAAGTCCAACTGGAACAATGGTGGCCCCCGTATGTGTGCGCTGGCTGTCCTCCCACTCACTGACTGGTGTAATGCTATTATAGATGGGGCTGCAACCTAAATGCAGAGCTTAGAGAGCATCTGGACCTTACATGTTTTTTTTTTTTTTCCAAAGATGATTGCTTTATTTGACATTTGCTCTGACAAATGTGGTTGGCTGACCTTGGAGTCACCAAGCACTTTTATCAGACCAATTACAACATATAAGCACCTTTCTACTCCACTTCACATTGTCATGAAGTTTAACTAATCATAGTGTGGGACATTTCCACATTTTTTACACACAAACTTTAATTTGTTTTCTTTATAGGGATGCTACGTAAAAGACAAAAGACAAATGTGAGTTGGAAGTAAAAGATACCTGGCTTTAAACATTTTCTACAAATAATCATTTGGAAACTGTGTGCTCTCTGTTTTGTATGTTGCTGCTGAGTCAATAAGTAATCTAATACCACATTTTGCTGCAGGCGCATTTTGAAGTTTTGCTTGGTATACTTCTATCAGCTTTGCACATAAAAAAAAAAAAATCTGAAGCTTCTATTCTTCTTCTTAGATAGCGTCAGTCAGGTTGGGTGAGTAATATCTGTGTATATTGTTTTCAAGATTTGTCACAGATTCTCAGTTGAAATAAGGTCTGAATTTTGGATGGACCATTTTAGCACACAGTTATGTTTTGCTTTGAATTTTTTTTTGAAGATTTTGTTGTGTGTTTGTGATCATTGTCCTGCTGGAGGACGGCTATCCACCCGATGCTAGCTCTGTTAGCAGCATTTAACATTCTTTCACCAGCTTTCCTTTCAGTACTGAGGAAATTTATCCTCACAGATACTGACACTGCCAAGACAATTTTTCATTTTACTTTCACTTTCCTCATTTTTGTCAAATGATAATTTTGATTTTAAATTTTTTTGCACTCTTGTCTTTATAGGATACCTGTGTAAATGTTCTCATTTAGTCGATAACAATCAGCATTCTCATTACAGACACCGGAGTTGCTTCACTTTCCTTCCTTAGGAATGGAAACTTCATTGTCCCCTCATGGCCAACTATACCTTTAGACTGGCTTTTAATTAGTGACCTTAGTGAGTAATGCTTAAAGCACATCTCTAAGTGACATTTTGTCAGATTGGACCCATGTATGTTTGGGCCTAATTGAGGCCAAATGTAAGAATTTCCTTTTGAGTTTCTGTTAAGCTGTCTCTCTGGTGAAAAAGAAGTTGAAGCTACAATAAGGTGCTACATCCTGCAATTTCTCAGCACACTGCAGTGCTAGTTATTCATCTGACGTTAATTGAGATACAAGAAACTAGTTTTCATTGTAACAGCTGACACAGAATTTGATCAAAGCAAAAACACAGAGCAGCATGGGACAGATGCAAGCAATGAAACTGTCCACAGATGCTTGTGACCTAAATTTATATGAGCTTTCTGCACTACACCAAAGTCTTAATTCATTTCTTTCTGTTTCGTTTTCATGAAGTCAAACTTTTTGTATTAATTTAAAATAATCTGAATCTATATTTCTCCAGGCTGTCTAATATGATATTTTAGAGCTTTTCTTTCATTTCATTTTGGTGCTTATTTTTAGTCTAGTACCTGACCAATTTCCATTTGGTTTTTCTAATAGCTCTAATAAGCTGTGCATGAAAGTATCTTGAACTAAACTAATGGACAAGAACTAGATAAAATAGTCAACTTGTCAAAGAACCAACTTTTAATACGATCTGTACTATACGATTAGTTTCCAAACCATAACTACTACCTGCGTTTTTTGCAACCAGGAACATGTTTTGCTTGTAAGCAAGCAAAATATGTAGAAGCCAACTTTCAGCCAGGTGACTGGCACTGTGCGGCAACAAGTAGGGGAGGGGCAGCTCTTGGTTTCTCTGTGCTCATTACAGTGATAAGAAAACTTTAGTCACTCAGACTTGCTTCCTGGCATCTCAGTTTAAACCATAGAAATTGATGGATGGGAAACTTCATCTAGATCGAAGCCATAACTTTTACAATCCTGGTAAGAAGCGGTGTAGCATATGAACAAAAACCTGTCGCAAAGACAGAACTTTTTCACATACTAAAAGAACAATCTATGCAAAAATGCTAAAAAAATAACACAGCTTTCCAATTAAGTAGCTTTATTGCAGCAGCAAGGTTCTGAAGAGCCGTTAGCAGGTAACATGGTGTACATCAAATGATCATCTGAATACATCTGTAACTCCCCCTGTGAGGTCTTTGGTCTTTATTTTTCTTTATGCCAACTTTATCAGATCTTCATCAGATGCTGTTCTGATGCACTTTTTTGAGAACCAGACACTTTTTTGTTTTGTTCTCTACTCTTGTAGTTACACAATGCACAGAAAGCTATCATGCTCAGCGACAATAACTGGACAGGACAGAAATCGATAGAATATGTTTGAAAAAAAAAAACAAGTTTGAAAGAGCTTCCAAATAATCTGGAGACCACTTAAAAGAATTGCAAAGAATCCTGATTCCCTAGATGGAAATTGTAAAATAAATCATCTTGTCTTTTTTCAGGCTGTACCACTCCTTTTCTTTTGTGCTCAACCTGCAAACTATTTCTACAGAATCACTCTGTAGAAATAGTTTGCACAGCTCACCATTTCACTTACCTCTTAATTGAATAAAAGTTTCTGTGTTTAACCTTTGCACGCTATAAAAGTATCTGTCAACCTTTTAATATGTCGACGAGCAAAACAAGCTCATTTTGCCATGACCAGTCTCTGTGTGACTGCTGGATTGGCTAAAGAGCAGCAGAGGAAGTGCTGGAGTGAGAAAACTGTTTTTTTTTTTGTTGCTCTTCGGATGTTGCATATTTCATGTTTTTCAGGTTTCTGGATGAAAGGGCGTGTGATGAGATAGTCGTAGTGTTACATAAGTTTTTTAAAAAAAGGGAAGCAGAGCAAGCTGAGTGTAGGTGCAGGCACACTCAAGAGGAGTTCAGAGATCAGCGTTTGCAGTTTGCTAGCTCTCAGCTTCCCAGGATATGATGGCAAAATAACCTGTAAAACCTTTAGCTTTGCACCAGCTTGAATTACAGATGAAGCAGCGCTAGACAGCACAACTTTGTGAGTGTAAGGTCGTTAAAAGGTTGTAAATTTGCGCCTGTGTTGATGCTTGAGACTGAGAGTGCCGTGTGCCTCAAAGATTGAGTTGGACCATGAGATAAAGAGCTGGGTATCTGGGAGTTTATACTCTTGTCAAGCTCTCCACCTCATTTATTTTTATGTGTACTTACTGCTGCTGGCAGCTTAAAGTATGGAAAATGGACAGCTATAAAACAATATCCTTCAATACAGATCAACCACCTTCAGATTCATGAAGAAAAGAGAGCCTGGGGCTCCTGCCAAGGCGGGAATTAGGATGGTAGCATTTGAGGCTGCTGCTTAAAGAATAATGCAGTGATTTTCTATGTATAACAAGTGCATATCAATGAAATAAAAAAAAAAAGTATTACAGTTAAATTAACACTACGCATGACATTCCACATCACTGTAAGCCTTATGTGGCTTCTCCAAATTAAAAAGTACCTCGCAGATTTCTTTGAACACTTCAAGCCAAACTTCAAAACCAATAAAACTAAAGTTGTTTTTTCACTATTTTTTGCTTCTTTTCTTGTAAATTGGGATTTAATTGGGGGAAAGCAATACTTGCAACAAACAAATTTTCTCGTTTTGGTTTCACTAAATACGAATGGCACATTTAAAGTACAACTATTAATGTTTTTACTCTCATTTGCTCTTCGGTCGGATATTTAGGTACACCGCACATCTGCAACAAACTTCTTCAGTTATATGTGAGAACAATACACACGTTTCCAGATAACATGCCAGTGAAAAACATATGAAAGTATTTCGTGCAAAGATTTCATTGTAAAGTACAAACTATTTATCCTCCCATGACCAGCTGAATGCAGGTTGCATCACTTTGCCCCAATTGCTAAGAATGATGGCCAATCATGCCAGCTGGGTCCGCTCAAACCAGTTAGCTTCGCTACAGCTCCGTGTAAAATGTGATCCTGATACACGTGTCGAGTCCGTGTCGAGTCCTTGTAGCAAATGCAGCACCTATTTCACTTCTGCACGTCACAAATTTAGTCCTCTGCTTCGTTTATGCGCTTTATAGAGTGTGAGATGTATGTATGTGATATATGCAAGCGTTGAGCCGAATACAGCAGAATATCAATGAAAAGACACCAATGAAAAGGATAATTTCAGGAAGGAATTTGAAGAGATTTGTACCTATTAAAGTTCTGTAGTGGATTATTATCCTGCTCTTATTCCCACATTTCTTGGGAAACAGGCAGTAAGATTGGATGAAAATGCTTTGAAATTCATATCTGTACTTAGTTACAGTATATTGTTTAATGACACAAACAAGTTAATCTGAAACTAAGCCTAGAATAACAATTATTCTGGGAGCCCTGTACATTGAAATCCTGTATTGAAAATGTATGTTTTTTTTAGAGTCCCGTTTTTGCTATTATTTTAATTTTACAGTTGTGCATTAAGGGAATGCACATATGGCCATTTTAATATCAGAAGATAAAAAGTCTTTATTTAACATTGTTACTACTAAGTAAACAGTTTAATTATTTTCTTAAGCCAGCAAATGAAAAAAAAATAAGCTGAAGACATTTGAAGCTTTTTTCAACTTCATACATGGATATTTTCCAGATCATTGCAAGCCTTGTTCGGTTTCTCCAAATATATATATATATATAAACTGTCAATAGTAGCCGAAAGCTTTTAGAAATATATGTAAATGCATCTTTTTTCCTTTGTCCCCCATTGATCCAGCATCGTTACTACACTGACGTTTTGCTATTGATCATTGTAAGTCCCTCAGTGGAGCAAATGTGGAAAATAGCTTATTCACACTTTCTTTGCTTTGTGAAGACCGAGTGACAGATTCCAGAGACAATATCTGTTCATTTTTACAGGCGTATCATTCCCTTCATCTGCTATGAAGCACATTTTGCAGGAGCTGAGCCGCAAAGTCGTGACTTGCTTCACCGTGTCGAGCCAGCTGAGTCCCCGCGCGCTGACTCGGGTTACACGCTCCTTTCATACAGCGCGCCCTGCACATCAGATAGCTTTGTAATCAGCTCTCTTCAATTATGCAACTATGAGCAAGATAAGATTAACACATGTGACAGTGTGTTACATGGGGTTTCATGCTGTAAGGCTGCTTCTAAGGACTGATCAGCAAAGCACAAGCTCACAACTTTCCATTCTCCCAAACCAAGAAATTTTAAATCCTGTTTTTATCTAGTTTAATAATATTATTTTCTTTGCTGTCTTGAACCACCTGATGATCTTTTTGATGGGGTAAACACAATTAATACCATCAGAGGGTATTAAGTACACGATTAATTAATCACTCTTCAAACGGTTCCTGTCGCTGACAACATCTAATGGCTCTTCTGAACTCTGAACCACTCAGCTGGCCATTTATTCCTGAGCTGATGAGGCATTTAGACCAAGTCCTGCTCTTCAATCTATGTCTCTTTTGGTTTTCTAAAGCTCCCTCCCACCTCTGTTGTTTCCTGGTATTATTTTTGGATGTTTTCTCGCTCAGTTTCTCCATGATTTTGTTGTTGTATGTTTGTTAGTGTTGAAATGATGTTGCCCTTGTCCCTTGGTTTGCTCCCTAGTTTGCTTCACTGATCCTGACTTGCTAATCTTGTTAGCTGCTTTATGTCTATAATTATCTACCCTCTGTGTAGCTCTCTGTCGGGTCTTTCTTGTTCTCCTTTTTGTAATTTAAGCTTTCCCCAACATTGTTTTTGACTTTCTGTCCTACTTCAAGTTTAGTTTTTTTAATTAAGTAGCAAATGTCCTCTGCTTCTCTCCAGATTTAAGATTAAAGTCCCGTTTGTCTTTGAGTTCCCGCTTTAGTTCACAACCTTCAGTGCTCCTTTCAGCCGGTTCTGTAGACACAGGTTGTCCCGGTTAAACATGATAAACTAACGTACACTTTTATCTGTTTTTCAGTCACTGAACATGAATCAGGTAATCAGTTGATCTCATCACTTTATCAGAGTGGAGATCAGTGGAACAGGCAGATGAACTTGAGCTGCTCTTTACTTTTATCTTGGCTTCAGTTCACTCGTCCATGTTGTCTTTTTGTTCTTGTTTGGGTTTTATTTCTGAAGTAGGTGATTAAACCGAATAAAAGTTAGATCCTATTTTGGAATACATCGGAGAAAACTGAGAATACCCATTTTTGTCTTAAATTGAAATCTCTGTGTTTAATAATCTGTAATTATTGTGTTACTAAGCAACAAAGTTCTAACGAATATGTGAAAAACACATTTTTAAACACAAGTTATCTACTGCAGCTTTACGGGCTCTTTTATTCAACACAAGTCTACCATTAGCTGGTCAAGACTTCTTTGGGCCAAATGACGTGAGGAAACTAATTCTGGACAGACTTTTAACGTTTGAGTGGCATGACTGGTGTAGGTTTAGCAGCTATGCTCCTGTGGTGCAGTTCAACCTTCACGAGTTAAACAAAGACCGGTTATGTGTAACAGAGTGAGACTTGCACAATCAATGAATGGCTCTCTCATATAAAGTTTTCTGATTGCATTGGCTTGGGATAATGAAAGGGCTGACACTATTGGGAGTAAGAGAGGCAATGCTGGAGCAGAAATGTCAACATTTACTTGAACACTCCCATAGGCTTAGTGGTTTCAATTACAGTGTTTGTCACATTCATGGGTGCCCTTTAATGATCATTTCTACATCTATGTATCTATTAAAATTTGTCTTAAGTAGTATGAGAAGTTGCTGATCTCTCAATCATCAGTATCTATCTCAATAAGTGTCAAAGTATTTCTTCTCTAATTCTGTGCAGAATGTCTAAGTGGTATGCAACGCTGATGAAGAATTAATTTTCTTCTGGATGCTCTGACGAAAAGCAGCTCTAGAAATATTATTTCTTTCCCCCCTCCTGTCAATTGAGAATGGGTCAAAACTTGCAGGAACAACTCTCCCTGCTTCTGTTTCTGCCTGATTTGATCTGTTTAATCTGCAGCTGTATGTGTCCATGGGTAACCATGACAGATGGGAGTGATGAGATTGCTCATAACAGACTTCTTCCTCCCTCTCCTTCCTTTTTTCCGTCACGTCCTGCCGTCTTGCTCTTTGGGAGCATACGGATTTGGTTTGCCTGTCAGAACTGTTTGATCAGAAGTACTCTTCGCTTTGAACTGACTCACTGCTGTAGTGACTTCCCTCCCTCTGCTGTTTGGACCAACGCTATGTAGAGGCTGCTCACAGAATAGCATGCAGCACTCAGTGTGCCGCGCTGGCTCCATTTTTACCCGTGGAGGAGGATTGCTCGCTACTTCCGAGAAGTGTGGGGTTACATTTGTCAGAATAGATCACCTTTAGATGTGCGAGGCTATAAATATTGCCCCATGTCACTCTGCATAGGCACATGTATACACAATCATTTAATCCTCCTCCTGCTACGTATTCCTAGTTTGACAGGTGCACCTTCTTGTCTGTGCTGTTTGCTGCACTTTGAGGTGAAGAGGACGAGCCGCTTCTGGACATCAGGGGAAGGTTATGAATATATAATGAGAGTCAGAAGAGTCTCAGGGAGACGGCATTCCATGAAGCTGCTTGTCACCACTGCGGGATGATTTTTTTTCATCTTTTATTATTTCTTTTCTGCTGTCTTAGTAAAAAACAACATTGATCAGACACTCGTGGATCAATCCGCCTGTATGACAGCACGCTGTCAGCTCACCTCATCTCTTAAGACAACCCCGCCTGCTTCCCTTTCTCTCTGTCCCTTAGACTTTTATATAAACACGCATAGCGGCTCTCTTTCAAACAATGTGCTCGTCATCCTTTCGTTTGCATTTGGGTTTTTGCTCTCGCCGTGAAACGCCTCATCAGAACCACTTTACGGAGATTTCTCAGCTCTGTGAGCAACAAGGGGCGACGTGCACATGTCAGAGTAAACACTGTGAAAAGAGCCTGTAAATAATTTGTATGTCAGATTCTGTGGTTCTGCATGCATGAGAGAGGGTTCTTTCTTTTCTCCTTTTTTGTTTTACTTTTGGTGTGGCGCAGTCTTTCTCTATCCCTCATGCTGTTTCATCCCACTGAATCCAATGCTGAGCTTCTATGTGATGTCAGGACATATTTATATTTAATACACAGACATGGCCCAGTTACTTGGTTGCTTAAACCAGAGACTTAAAAAAGGCCTCTTAACGAGACAGGAAAAAAAAACGCAGTGTTGTAATTCGCCTTGGGGAGTATTTTTGTGAAGCCGTGGCTTGGTGATCCCCTTTATAGGAGCACCGATTGCTCATCTTCTCTGCTCTTTGGACATTTCTTCCTTTAGGCTGAGGCCTGTTTTTGTTTTTATTTCTTCCTATTTTCCCACCCTGAGGATTCGAGATGACTCCATCAGCAGCAAGGGAAACACGGACCACCCCTCTTCTTTTTCGTGGCTGTTTGTCCCCCTTTTCGGTCTCCTCCCTTAAGAGGCCTTCAGGGAAAGCAGCTGAGTCTCTCCTCCTCCTCCTCTCATGCTCACTCTGCTCCCGCTCCTCCTTCTTCTACCTTCCCTCGTTCTCTATTGCAGAACTATATTAACTGCTGTTGACAGCTTGAGTCATTTGCCACCTTTGCAGTCCTCTATAAAACACTTTGAGCTTTATTTTCACTCAGTACAACCACAAAGTTCAACTTAAATTATTGAGAAGTGGAACTTGTTCATTCGGCACTTCACAAATCTAGACTTTTATAGAAGAAAGCCAAGAAGAGTTATTTTTGAAGAACAAATATAAAGAGTTTTGTTTGAATGGTGAAGGTGTTTTGTTTCATCCACCCCAGGATAAAACACGGTGCTGTCAATACCACACCGTACCTCCAGGAGCGTTGCGTCTTAAAATAGATTTGAATGGAGCTAATTAAAGAGCATTCCTAAAAGTAAACTTATTAGATCCCGCAAAGCACTTGGGAATGGTGCAGAGATTTACCTTCCAACACAACAACCATGGCAAACACAGACAAAAATAAAACTGAAGTGTAGAATAGTTCATATCAAGACATATCTTTGTTCCCTAAATCCAAATAAAAAATTGTGGAAAGAGTTAAAAATTGTTGTTCCCAGATGCTCTCCATTTCAGTTTATAGGTTTGCGAAGCTGGTTGTGGCACACGCTGGCTGACTTGAAGCTGTAACAATGGCAAAAATTTATATTTTTATTTAATGTAATGTAATGATCTTCATTATACTTTGGCATGTCAGAAATTCACAATAAAATACGTACATCTTTGGTTTCTAGGGGCATGAATACTTTTTCCAAAGCACTTTAATTTTCCCGCTGAAGCGGACTACAAAATTTTTACGTTTCTCATATTTTATTCAAGCGTGTTCGCTGTTTTGCTGTTAACATACGTGTGCTCTTTTAGGCTCTCATATTAGTCAGGGTTGTTGCAACTGCATCAGCGCTCTCGATGATAGAAACCCTCTTTACGCCTCAGAGATAAAAGTGTTGCTGTCAACCATCTCAGCCCATCCCAGATAACGCTCATGGTTACAGTCCATGTTCCTCTCCAGCGCCTAACTTTTGACAAATCCTTTTCTAATGCTCTGCTTTCTTCACTGGCTCAGCTGAATAATCACTTGCCAGCTTCCCAAATTCATTTAACATCTTTTGCTTTGTCTTCATCTATCTTTAACTGCTATTTGTAATTTAATTTTCCATTCCTGTGCTGAATAAAGACACTCTTGTTCTTGACCCGTCTTATTTTTCTTCATTTTGTTGACTCCTCTGTATTTCATTAACATGGTCAGCACTTTCATCTTTCCCTCTCTTTCTCGCACCCTCTTCTTGTCTTCAAACGCTTGGTTTCTTGCTTTCTTCCAACTCGAAGCTTGTTGTTGTTGCATTAACGAATCCCTCGGAAGACGTGGCACAGATACGGATTTTTCTACTTTTCTCTGCTTCGGCTCAAAGCCATAAGCTGTATCTTGCTTCCCAGACAAAACACCCCTTACTATGCAAGCAGCACAAATGGGGAATGAAAGGCGGAATGAATAAGTTTGGGAATTGCCAAATGAAAGATTTTCTCCACAGATTTTGTGAAAACATTATTGCGAATGTGGTGTTTGAAGATTAATCAACAGTTAGTTGCTGTGAGACTCTTCCTGGGACTCTGTGCTGTTGGAGCGGCCGCTCCACTGCCAGCTCTGTTGCATGAGATCCTATAATTGCCTCTGAAATCTTCCTGTAATTAACACTGTCGGATAATTACAGCAGACTCCCAAACCACGCTGCTCTCACATTGTTAGGCTCAGCATGCATTTGACTAAATTAGACTTTGGTGAGTTATTAACAAATAAGGATATTTTAAGTTGATTTAACTTTAGTGTCGTTATTGCATTCGGCTGGTTTGGATTTTGTTCGTTTTTTTTTTTTTTAAAGAGCCGCTGTCATTGCATTCGCTACGCTGTCTTGACTGCAGAGAGAATAAAGCCAAGCGGAGAAGAGACTGAAAGTGGACCGGGCAGTGGAGCATTTCCCAAAGGCATGTTCCCAGAGGCACATGCAGGATTAGAGGGTGGGACACTGAAGTAGGCCAGTCAAGCAGGCTGAGCTGAAATATGGACAACAGGCTGGAACATTGACATAGCTGGATTGCCCAGTACATTTCATCACCATGTCATTATGCAGTAATCCTAGCCCAGCCACTATCCCGACTGGATTTGTGTCAGACAGGGATAATTACTAGTCAGGGACACTTGTGGATATTGCTATTTTCAATTTGACACACAAGGCCCTGATGTCAGGCGTGCCCTATTTTTCTTTTTTATCAGGAATTATAAGAGATTATGTTTTTTTTTTTGCAACCTTGCTTTAGTTTTTATCACACCTCAATGTCTGAGAAATAATGTTGGAACGTGAAGCCTTTGCCTCATGTATGTGGAATTAAATGTTATTCCTGTGAAGGGAGATGCTCATCAAGCATCCTGGTCATAAACCACCTGAAACCACCCTAGCTGACTTCTTTCCATACAGATGAGCATCAGTGAGTCTCCTTACTCTTGTCTTTAAGGCTTGCCACCCTCATTTCAGCCACTTCTACCCGGGATCTTGTTCTTTCAGTCATGATCCAAATCTCTTCTTTGGATCTGAACACAAACTGACCAACGTGACAGACTTCAACTTTACGGTAAATGAGGACCTAATACATTTATCCACATCATCCTTCATCCTGCCATTAAATAAGACATTTAGATACCAAAATTCCCCTTTTTTCAGGCAAAGACTGACCTCCAAAAGAGTGGATCAATTCACTCTTTTTCCAGTCCAGAACTTAACCTCAGACTTAACTAACTTCTTTCTGGTCCTCCTTTTATTTAATGATCTACATGTGAATGAGATCAAATGACCCGTCCCAACATCGAATGGGGTTTTGACGTCATCCCACCGATTTTACATGACTGACGTACCACAGGAAGTAGTCACAGGCTTGTAACTATTCAGGTGTGAACCACTCCAGTGAAGGTAGTGACCTGAATACTCTAAAACTTTCTTCTACATAAATGTTTCCCAACCAGACAGGGTCCTCTCCACAATCGCACTTTAAAATTCTCTCTATTAAATAAGTTATGTCATACATTTTTGTTTTATTTTTATTTTTTCAAATATCATGATACAGTAAAACCATAAGGGTGGCTAAATCATGAGAATCTTAGCAACTGACATATGTTGAAATATACATATATTAAAAAAAAGCTGCGAGCAACATATTCCCATATGCGAGTTTTTTTTCTGAGAATTATTTGTCAGACACAAATTCTGGGGAAGAAAACTGGAGAATTAACTTTTTGTTTGGCACTAAGTGACAGAAAATAGATAGAATATAAAAATGGAAGAACTCATTAGAACTTCTCAAACTTTCTAACTTTACCGAGGTTTAATTGGTTGCTCTAGATAGGAAGATACAGTTTTTCTGCTCTTGCTGGTTTTACCATTTGATTATTCCAATGATTCCCCTCAATGTTTCTTGAAGCTTATAAATTAGTGTTTCAAAAACAGGACTCATTTTAAATGTTGTTTGCTGATTTTATTGGTGATGATGAGTCTCTTCTCCTGGGAACTAGTGAGACTTTGAACAGGAAGTGACACGGCATAAAAGAGCAACACATCATCACTGATTTCTTCTCTCTTAGTGGAAACGATGCAGTTCAGAGTCACTCGTGGGAGCAGAAGACTGAAAGTGAGGAAGAGGTCAAAAATTCCTTCCAGCTTTTGGTTGCAGGGCAAAAAGCTGGGGAAACAGCTTGCTTCATGTTTCACATTTCTGCTTCATAATGCCTTATTACACTTTAGTTATTTTAACCTGATGACACAAAATGCAATTAGCCTTTCCAAAGATACGCTCCAAGGGTCTGACAAAGCAGCACATGTTGCAGTGAGTGCTTACAAGAACTCAGGGGGTATTATACTGCATCTGCATGTTTACTGCAAGCTGGGTTTCTATAACGGTTTGTCTTTTTCCTACGGAAATTGATATTTTATTGGATTCAACATTTTAGGACACAACTTCAATATTACTTTAATAATTCTCTGTGGATTTAAAAGGGATATTTGGTCAATTTTCCTTAGTGTTACCAACTTCTTGTTAAGGAAAATGTCATTGCCAACTTTGCAGAAATGGTGAGTTATGCATGTAATTGTAATAGATGCTGAAGAAGAGAGGAATAATGTCATGAGAGTGACCAAAAAAACATCTGAAACATTTTTAGAACAGCAAATTAACATTCTTCATTCGATTCTTTGCATGCATGGGTGGGTGTGTGCGCGTGTGCATTTGTCTGAAACACTGTTTTTGGGTCAGGGGTCAGATTTAGGACTAAGGTGTGAATGGAGTTTTGGTCAGGTAAAGGTTAGGGTTAAGTTAAGGGTGAGGTTTAGGCTGTAGAAATGAATGATAGTCAATGGAAAGTCCCCACAAAGATAGCCATGCAAACATGTGTGTGCGTGGGTGTGTGTTGCATCACCATGCTGCCTTCCTCATACAGGTTTTGAACCTGAAAATGTGACCTAAATATTTTCATTGAATTTTGTTAGCTTAGTTTTCTTAAGTCTAGTTTTGCCCATAACTTTAAGAATCATACAATAAGTCACAATGACTGTTGGCTCCAAGTTGGGAAACTGTTTTCTTATTTCGCTCAGCTCAAACACAAGCAGAAACGACTACCTTGGCTTCAAACAAACGACAAAATAACCCGACCTGTTGTTTATATTTGAGGTTTTACATTTTATGTGTTAACTAACTGGTGTAATTTAGAGCAGTTTTAATGGTTTAAAAATTAAGTATCAGTAGCTTTGCTAGTTTAGTTTATATTAAGTTAGAGTAGCATAAATATAACTGTAAAATCTAGTAAACAAAGACTTCAAGGAGAGTCACAGATAACACTTTATCTCTGCAGGTTTAAGCGAAAGATGTCAATTAGAAATTACAAAAAGAAACAGTGCAAATTATAAAAAAGGAATATTGCACTTATTCACAAAAGGTTGCAACTGTTTTAAAGATTTAAATTCGCTTCTTCACAGACTTGATTAAACATTTGCATTTCATGCCTGATGTCATATGATGTAACTGATTTCAGTCTGATTCGCATTAAAATTAAATGTCTGGCTCACCAGTTAATGTCCCAGATATGCCAATTAATAGTAGCTACCAAAGAAGAGAACTTGTGTTGAAAAATATGTCGTTTGACACTTGTTGCTGTTGCTAAATCCCTATTTGGAAACCAAATTTTACCATTGCAAATAAGTGGTGAAAGATGTAAAATCTTCTGATCCAGCTCTACTTTCTAAATATTATCAACCAATGACTAAAAGTAAAATAAGTAGTACTGTGATAATGCCAAATTTTGAGTTTTTATTACATTTGACAAAGTTCTAGACCTATTCTTTCCACCTACTTGTCATTGCAGGTCCTCATTGGCCATAAATAGACAAAATCCTCCATGTACAAATTGTGTATTTTATGTAATTAGGTATTAAAGTGTTGTAGGAAAATGTATGTTGTTTTCATTGTGAAGAAGTACTTGACAATAACGGGAAATAACACTCCAGCAATGTCGTTCTACACTTTTGAGATTGCTTCAATAGACAGTTTGACTATTACAAAAGCTGCCACAAATTCTTAACACTTCACTTACCTCAGCATGTGTGGAGCATGAAACAGAAACTAATGGCTTGCTCTGGTTTCTGATTAATTTGTATAATTATAATCTCATCACTTGGGGGCACTGTTTAAATGTAATTCTCAGACAGCCAGTGGATCCTCTGATTTAAAATCAACATTGTCACAAAAGTAACAAATGTGGTGTTGATGCAGTTGAACACTTTGAATTTCACACCCCTGATCCCAGTATACACACACAATTCATAGAGCTTAAGGAATCCAAAAGAATTGTTTTTATTTACTCCCATTTGGACTCAAAAACATTATTTGTAAGTTAGGAAATGGGATGTCAGCATTTAATCAGACAAAGGAGTGTACCAGTCCAAGAGTTTTACACTATTGTTTTATTAAATGAAGTGATTCAACAATTTAATTTTGGAAGAATCTTAACACTAATGCTTATATGACTTTGTAAACCTTTTCATGTAATAGTAGATGTGGTTTACGGCTTGGGATTTGTTTTGCCATGTTTCTTCCAGTCTACAGTTTCCTCCCTGGCTCTAGGGTCAGTGTGATGTCTTAGCTTTAGGTGACCAGCTTTTGCATGACTGGCCAAGGTCCTTGACAGCCACAGTCCCCTCCCTGGTATACAGTAGGTGGTGTCAGTAGACAAGCTGTGCGTGCCTCTGCATTAGGGCATTTCACTGAGTGCTCAAGGTGATGTCGCACAGTCTGTCCTTTATGTATCTGGTGAAGGATAAGGAATATGGTTTTGGTGTGTAATTCTTTTCCCTTTTCCAATAAAGTACATTTTACTTTAAAGAGTCACTTTTTTGTCTATTTTTGTCAAGCAACCCAGAATAACATAGGTCTGTCAGTCTGTCAGTGTCAATCATCTTGAATTGCTGTTGCCGTCATCTAACAATGTCAGCTTCAAGCTGCTGAGGGGCTTCTGCAGAAAAAAAGGTCCAAAGTGTGAGCTGGCTTTTCTGCTCCAGTTACTGTGAGGCAGTGGGTTTAATTTTGGATACGGTGAATACATCAATTTCTTTTGCAGTTTGTTACAAATGTAGCTCTGAAAGACATGACATTTTATTGGAGTGCGGTAAAAACTGTTTTTCAAGCTGGATTTGGAGTTATGAAAGTGACAAAGTGGATTTAACTTGTGTTTTCACTACAGGAAGGGATCAAATGAGCCTTAAGAATATGAAAAAGGACTCTCAAAGTTTGAGAAAACAAAATAGAGAGATTTGCAACACATCTTTGAACATCCTCTGAGCCTGACAAAGCTTCTTTTATATCAACGCCCATAAAGCAGCAGAAAGACTAGTTTAGTGTCTTTTGAGGAAACTTCATTTAGTGGTGAAGACATTTTTTTAGGACTTACCAAAAATAAAATGAGACTATTCTCTTAAAAATATGAAGTTTTAAAAAAATACTTACTTTGCAGAACCCAGTTGTTACTGGTGTATTACCACCTTATTGATCTGACCTGATTTATGAAAACACGAAAGCCAGTAAAAGAAATAACCATTGTGAGAGGCACCAGAGTTATAAATCTTATGTTCTCAAGGGAGATCTAGTGGCTTTAAGAGAACAATTTAATTTTAGGTCCTGATGAGAAAGAGCAGTTTGATTGCAGCAGAGTGGTACAATAGCTAAACCTTAGTTTAAATGTAAACTGGCATTGATTTCCTTTCATTTGGCTCTTCAGGTCCTTTGTGGCTTTTTTTAGATGCATTCAGCTACACTTCTCATGTTTTAGTCCTTGCCACGTTTGGCTCAAATCCAAAGCCTACGAATTAAAAATTCTCAGAACCACAGTCTGTTGTTTGCAACTCATTTATGAAAAAATCAGGTCAGTCCCATCCATCTGTCTGTCCATCCTTCCATTCATCCATCCATCTGTCTGTCCATCCATCCTTCATCTGTCCATTTCCCATAGCTGACTGAAATTTATAAAATTTCTTTTCTTTGGTTGAAGCTATAGTATTTTTGCCGTAAGGTGCAAACAAGAATCACCAGCCTCTGACATTTGTACTCCAATATTTTACATGGTACATAGTGAATGTTGTCAAACTAAGTCTCACTGTTTTTTCAATATTGACCGTTCAAATTGTAGCTTACACAAATGTCTGACTTACATTTCTGTCAAGTGAACTCATAGAAGCAGTTCTTGCTTGTTTTTCCTTTATTCCCATGTGTTCCCTTTCTGATAAGTCTTTTGGATGATGTTCAGAAATCATAGCACCAACCCTAGAGCAGAGCTTACAATGCAGATTTGCAAACAATTCTCATAAAACTGTGTACAAAATAGGTAGGGAGGAACAACAATAACAGGGACTTTCCATACAAAGAAGCTATCTATCTGGTTGCATTAAGTATTCTCTATATTGCATAATATCAATGGCATGTCCTCTTCTCAATGTTGTTTTCAAGGATGGCTCCATCTTCTTTGCCAAAGAAACTACAACACTCTTTAGCAACTTCCACACTTGCCTTTGTGACAATCCAGACATTTCCACACCCACAGAACCCTCCACCATTGGTCCTTGACCATGCCAAGATTAAATAAACAAATAAGAACAAATTTTCCAACACATGGTACACTTTAAAAGTTATCTAACTGGGCTGTTGGCAGTTCAAACTTGACTGACCATAGCTAAGCCATCTAATCCCCTTTCTTGGTGTCCAATAGTTCAATGTGAAACAATGTGAATTCCTCAGACTTAAAGCTGCCATGTCCATAAAATTCTGTCCCAACTTTTAACAAGCTCCATTCTCACCTCAGACCCTCAGTAGCGTTGCGGCTGATTCTGCCTGATTTCCTCTGTCCCTTTTTAAAGATGTCTCTTCTTGCCTTATTACACAGAATGTTCTCCCCCTCCTGGCTGTTGAGTGATGAATTATGAATAGATGTGAATTTACAGGCTCCGCAGGCCAGGCCTGAAGATTACTTTCAATTTGCACACTGCCTCGCTTGCTCCCGACTCGCCGACTTGCACCGCTAGTCAAACCTCTTTCTCAGGGGAACTCCATGAAGGTATTAGATTACCACCTAAAACTCTAACCCCGGCAGACATGTTAAAAAAGTTTAGGAAATGAGGCCTCCATGCGCATTCTGTCTGCAACATTAATTTAACCCCCAGCTAAACATAGCAGATTTCTTACTTTGTATCTTAAATAAAAGGGCAGCAGCGATGTATATGTGAGACTCGTCTTTTTGACTCATGCTAACTGTATGTAATTGGACAACTTGATGAGCTTACAGCAGACGGTGAAAGAGAAGTAGAAAAGACAGGATCCTTAAAAAAGACATGGAAAGCCTTCGGGCTTCAAGAAGGATTAGTCAGGGTCAAGCAAATTCTTGCTTCCACATGATCTATCAAATATAAAAGAAAATGAAGAAGAAATTATTTTTCCTCTAAATACAAAATAGATTTTACAGTGTTATGCTTTTACTGTATCTTCTCTTCAACAACTGAAGTATTTGCTGTAAAGGGATTAAATTCATGTGCCGATTGCTGTTAGTGTATGTCAGAATATATGCCTGTAAACTGGAACCCATACAGTAAATCATTTGTGTTCGCCTGCCTTAGTGCGAAATGATCTGGAGTAAAATTAGTGGCAAAATTAGTGGCCTTATATGCTTCCTTCCCGTGTCTCCTCCATGGTGATGGCAGGCAATGTTAGAATGACAAAAAAGCCGAGCCTGTTGGTAAGGAAAAGAGCCAGGATTTGAAGTGATGGCTGGTGACAAGGAAGACAAGTCATTCAAGAGAGGAAATACGTGACCTCAGAGATACAGATCACACTCACTTCCAGCAGTGGATATTTTATTGTAAATATAAACAACTCCAGTTAAACCGAGGTAATAATTTACTTAATATTGAGGGCCACTGTTGACTCGCACTACTAACAGCTTCCCATTCAAGCAGAAAAAAAATAGGTCCTATATTGGATCAATGGGACAATTTTGGAAACTTAACGTACTAAATAAGGTTTTTTTTTTTTTGTCAATTTGTTTCTGGAAGCAATGGATTGTGACTGCACAAATTACAAAAGGCTGCTATATCTGAGTTCACTGATAAAGTGGGAAACAAGAAATTGAGTTTAGAGCTCTTTTTGCCCCAGCTTTCTGATGATCATATTTGACGAATGGTGCACATTGAGTAATCAAAGTAAAGGAGAAATTAGTTCAAGTTAAGAATCACTCTTAATTTATTCTACCAGTTTGCAAGAAAAGAACAACAGGAGAAGGTAAAACTCAGACCAGGAGAGTCACAGGTTCCCAGGAAGCTTCAAATTTTTTATCTAAGAAGCCTATAGGTTGGATTGCAAAGCGCTATGAAAACATGTGATAAGCTGTGATGTTGGTGAATAGATGAAGACTGTGTACAGATAGACTGCAGTCTGCAGCTACTAAAAAATACATTTTGAAAAACCATTGTTTTCACCTCACCAACACATTAAAAAAAATACTACACCCGGCCACATCTGTTATTTTTGGCAATTAAAAAACTTAGCTGTTGCCGAATATATAGAATATATATTACTAGCATGGAGATTTTGGCAGCATGGCAATTATTCAAGTTTGTAATATTTATGGCAGCCCAAACAGTTCATTGAGATGTTGATCATGCAGTCATGATAAGTTTGGAATATATGTTCCATCTCAAGTCAGGCAAATAAAATGTAGTAAAAGTTGCAATTCCAAAATGTATATTATCATGCAGTGGCAAGCTTATTCTGTATAGCAGGTATTTGTCAGCATGTTTTTTTTAGTTCTTCCATCAGGTAATGCTAACAGTCTGAAGCTCCAGTTTCAAAAAAAGAGCGGAAAATCCTGCAAGGTTTTTCAACTTAGAGTCTTAATGCATTCTGGTGGGTTATAATGTTATTCCCAGTTTAGGGCTTCCACTCCTATGACAAATTAAACAAATCTTTATGCATAAAAACACCATTTACAAAGGAGTAATTTCACATTATGTCTTCAGAATGATTTATCACACTTCACTGACTTCTTTATGGGATAATTGCTCAAATAAGCCATTATTTGTATATTTCTCTTTAAGCAATAAAGCCAGATAATGAATTGTCTTTGCACAAATTTCAACCAGCTTGCTTCGTCTGAGCTCACTGATAAAGTGGGAAACCAGTAATTGAGTTATTACTTATATTGGTCCCAGCTTTCTATTAGACCAGCATAATAGGAATGGAAGAGAGTGTTGCACAGTGATATGTTGAGCAGGTGCCATGCATACTGAGCAATCAAAGCAGAGGAGATGGCTGTCAGCCATTTGCTCTGAAGACAGAGCCATAGAGTAATGGATGGAAACATCTGCTCAATTTCTTTTAATTTGATCGGTATTCCCATAGATATGGAGCTCATTCAAACTGGTTTACTACCTTCCCTGCATGAGGAAAACAAAGTCAAGGTTTCTACATTTTTTTTTAGCAAACAGCTCTGGCTGATTTGAACAAGAACAAATGAAGCTTTTTTTCTTTTGTTTCACTAAGCGTGAACAGTTGCCTGCTCTCCCAGTGCCCCCAATTATGTCCTCGGTTTCCTTGTAGGATGTCACTTTCATCCCTGCTAAAGTTGTGTGTGTAGCCTGTAAGGGAGACTCGAGGTGGAAAACTGCTGGGTGAATGACAAACGCAGGGCATGGGGTCTCAGAGTGAGTGGCTGGACATTTACTGGGACAGCTGCCATTAGTGGGCAGTCAGTCCTCACGGTAAGTTGGCTGAAAACACCAATGGGTCGCTGACAGTAGTGGTGGTGGTTCTTCTGTGACATCCATGTCGTTCCAGAGCTGCAGGGGGCCAGCCAGTTTCATTTTTTTCTTTTTTTATTACAAAAAAGGACATGGCTTCCAATTAAAGGAATGACACTGGCTTTTTTTTTTTTTTTTTGAGAAATTGAAAAGCGGCACTAAAAATGAAGGAAAAGTTTGACATGTTAGGAAATGTGCTTATTTTTCTTGCTTGTTGGGCCAGAAATATTTTGTATGTCAGTCCAACAAATATGAGACCAGAGCCAGAGGGCCAATTAGCCCATCGTTGGACACGGACTGTAACTGTTCTTCTGGAGCTTTTCAACCAGCATTTCTTCAGCTAATTGCCTGGCGTGTTATGTCTTGATCGGTCATGTGGCTTTGTGTAGGGAGGGAAGCAGTCACTTTCCCCTCTTTAAGCTAAAGTCAAACCAATTGTCTGCTAACTCTGTCCTAGAATTTGTACAAGCCTCATCAGGGTGGAGAAAATTAAATGTTTTCCAGTCTTTTAGCCATAATTCCAATGCAAAAAATGAATTTGGGATTATACTCACAAAATGAATTTGAAAAAATTATACTTATGGTAAAAAACTGGCACCATCAGCGATTACTATCTGAAGTTTTAGTCATCATTAGTCCATTCAGCATGAGCTTTCAACTCGCATGAAGCCATGAAATAAACAAGCAGAAGATAAATAAGTCTGCCACCCGTATAATCAGCCGAAACTAATGGAGCACGGTAATGAATCACTGTTACAGAACATTACTAATGAAAGTGTGCAAGGTTGTGTGTCGGAGCACTAACACTGTTGATTGTTCGTTAAGCCTTAGAAGAGCGGGCGGACGTGTTTGTAGGAGGACGCCTCACCCTCCATTACGGTGATGGCCTGTGGCCCCTCAGAGTGTGGCATCAGACTCGATGTTCTTTGGAGCCGCAGATCTCTTTGTATTAACTCAAACTGACTGCGCTCGGAGGGCTCAGATTGCGTGGGAGTGTTTTTGTACGAAGCTTGTTTTTTTATTTATTTTACCTTTAGCTGTGAACATGCCTCAGTGCTAATATATGAAAACAAAAATCACCTCGTACCTTGTTAGAAAATTGAGCTTCAAAATGAACAACAGGCCCACCTGCTTGCCTGTGCTTGAATTTCACGAATAGAATCTCCATAAATACAGGCGCTATAATAAACTTGATAAAGAAAGCCAGTCAATTATATAAACTTTGACTATTTAATACGCAGATTTATAGTCAGTCATTTTCAGACTACACTGTAAAAGAAAATACACCAACTTTTACTTGGAAAAATTTATAATTTATCACTTCTTTACGTCTTACACATCTTCCAGTAAATGCAGCCTGGTGAAGGACTACTGCACATGAAATACTCCATCTAGTTAAATATCTAACAAAATCAAAACTGCAGAAGTACATTCAGCAGCACGTATAGTAGTAATTTTCTTCATGACTATCAGTCTCACCTTTGAATTATGCCACTTTTCTATTTACAATGCTACCTGTCTTTGTGCCTAGTTATTGATCAGACTGCTTTAAAAGCAAACAAATGTTGCACATAATAAATCTAGATTTGAATATATGTGTTTTTATCCGCATTATTAGCATTGCACCAGTATGTCCGTCAATCGTTGTGTCTAATATTGCAATTCCAAGATCTGCCTTGATGCCTTATTTTTTATTTCAATTTCCATGCATACTAATTTTGCTTGTCAATAATCATTTTGTGCTGTCGGATAGACTTTTACGAGGCCACTTGAATATTCACCAATTATATTTTCTCGTTATTTTGCAGACCTATTTTTTCATTCACATTTTTGTTTAGTAGCATGTACTTGTGCTGTATATAGAGAACGCCACATTATTTATTACTAATACATCCTGAACACTGCAAACTTTTCGAACACTTTGTCAGATGAATACGCATCAATAGTTTCCTCTTTTCCTCAGAACTGAATTCTCCAGATAGACAAAATGCTAAATTTTTCTATAAATTAACAAAAGTGAGCACCTAGGTTCTACCAACACTACATTTCCATTGGAAATACCAAGTAGTTTTTTTTTCTGAGTTGTTAAATCAATACAGCCTTTGAGTAATGTGCCGCTGTTCATTTTGATGTTGCACTGGTCTCATTTTAAATCCGATGATATTTTTATAATGTCCAAGAACTCAAAACCTTACAAATGAGGCAAGTGTGACTATTTATATTTTCACAAGGGCAACATGTGTGTGTAACATTGTTATTGTATTCATCTGCAAAAAAGTCCTTTTCTGTTTTCCTGTGTATTTGTTCCTGCTGATGTTTTTGAAAGGTTATCCAGTCATGAATTGTCTAAGTAATTGCTGTTTGTGTTTCTAGATGCTTTTTATTGTATGTTTTGACGTGTAAATCTTTCTAAAAGAGTAGCTTTTCCAGTGTCAGACTAATGCCAAAAATAAGGCTGTAAATCTGCAGAAGCTCCCCATGTGACTGTTTAAATATATGGCAGATGAGCCACGGGACATGCCTCAAAACCTCCACTTTATGTTGAAAAAACAACTCAGTATTTAATTAAAATTTTATCATTGGACATAAATTTTAATTATACCTCTACAAACTGTTTGTAATTGTCAACATTAATCTCCAGCTTCAGAATAATAAGCTGACTGAAAACCTTCATCAGTCGTAATAACAAGGAAAGAGATGGAGGTTGCAGTACAGTTGAGTATGATGTTGTAGGTGGAATGCATTGTTTTTGTTTCTCTGTCTGTTTTTTTTTTTTTGGCAATTGCTGCTCCAGGTGAGGTCAGCCCAGCATGCCAGTGGGTCATGACCATGTAGCAAAACGTCGTCAATTATTTAGCTTCTGTTCATTGAAGCCTTTCTCCCATGAGCCCTGAAACAGTTTTCTCTCATTAAAGATTCACAACACATGGCAAGGCACATTCTTAATCACCTCTAGGTGCCCTTTGGTTTCACTGTTTATGCTTTCCAAAGAACAAAACTGCAGTTCAGGAATATCCCCTACTGCCTTTTTGTAACTTATTGTAATAAACATCCAAACTCAAGCGCTGTTTAATATTGGTCATCATGAGTTATTCTGAAAGTTTCCGATATATCTGTTGAGAATCTAAGAGATGATTGGACTGTTTGCACGTAACGCAAATCATCCAAAAAGAAATGGGTTTTTATGTGATGGGAAAAAAGGGCAAAATTGCGATATAATAGGAAACAAATGCATGTTTTTAAAAATGTTCAACAAATAGGTTGATAACTGTGATGTGCATTTGTATTCATCCACCTTATGGTGCAATACAGCTGTAAGCCTCTTGGGTTACATTGATCAACTTTGTACATTAAGAGTCGCAAATTATTTCCATCTTTTCAGAACAGTTTTACCTCAATCACATTGGATAGAGAACATCTGCAAACAGCAATTTTCTAATTTTGCAACAGATTCATATTTAGATTTATGTCTGGCTTCATGCTAGCACATAAACACGGTTTGATCTGAGCCTCCCATTGCAGACCTGCTTTTATGTCTAGCTTCATATCCTGCTAGAAGGCAAACCTCCTCTCCAGTTTTGTATTTCCTTAATGTTTCTTTTTTGTTATTATTATTTTAGAACTGCCCTTTATTTAGCTCTACCATCCTCTAATCTATTTTAAGCGCTATCCCTGTTCATACAAAAAACAGGATCTCCACAGCATTGGGCTGCCAGTACCATGTTTCACAGTAGGGACGATGTGTTCAAGAACAGAATTAGTTTTGTAGACAGTAGTCCAAAACGTCACATTTTATTCTTATCTGAACATAACACCCTCTTCACTGTGCTTTCTGTGTCCACATTATGGCTTGTGGCTAACTAAGCAGGGTTTCTTATATGTTTCTTTCAACAAAATACATTGTTGTGCTGCTTTTCTATAAGGCCAGATTAGAGGAACGCTCTACAACTTCTCCACAGATACTGTGGGTCGTTTGGGTTCTTCTCTGATTAATGTTTTCCTTACTCCCTTTATCATATGAGTTGAACAGTGCTTCAAGAGATGTTTGAACAACAGGATATGCTATGACCAGCCGTATATTCTAATATGAGTCTGAAAAGTATGCCGATTTTTGTATCTGTTAAATTATTTTGTTTCGACTGACTAAGATTCATTCCGTTCTGTGGGTGAAAATCCCAGCAAGATAAACTGAAGTTTGTGGTTGTGACATGATAAAATGTGGGGAAGTTGAAGGGGCATGATTGCATTTACAAGGCACTGTGCATACACATTCCCTGATTTAAATACTAATTCCTCTTTGCCACCAAGCAACACATTTATTCACATCTGCATAAAACATAGATGGCTATCACCCACAGCTTCTCCTTCCTCACTCAGTGACTGGCTGTCCTTGCCTGTGGTGGGTGGCATGACCCTGCCAGAAACAACGGTCCATCACTACACTGCAAGGTGGAAGGGACATTAAAGGGAACAAGCATCCCAGTCACTTTTAGCCCTGGGCTCTTTCTCTCGTACAATGTGATTTTGAGTGTTTTGTAATGTTCCCTGTGTATGTGTGTGTTTGAGCCGCCTGGAGCTTCAAGGTTTCCCTGTGGACACTGACAATGGCTTCCCTCAGTGTAAATGACTAATGTTTTTTCTCACAGAGGGACGCTTCAGTGGAGCGCACACATACACAACACACACGTACGCACACCCACACACACTCACATAGAGACATGGAAGCTCTAGCACAAACAGAATCTGGTTTATGTAAAGTGTAATGAGTGGGCAGGGTAGAAATGAGTGAGTGCAGCCATTTGAGGAGCCTCTTTGGATGTTGTACTTCAGCCTGTGTGATTTTTCTGGCAACACCTACACACTCTACAACACACTAGCTGCTCATTTGTCAGTTGTTTCCAACACCTGCAGCATGATTGTCTCCCTGGTAGATTCACTTCATGTTGTGCTGTAGATTTAGACATGGATGGATTTATTTTGAACTATTTTCACAATGGTTTCTTTACAGTAATAGCCAACAAGCATTTGTGCTATTATGTTTCCCTAGTGGATTTATTTTTCTGTAACTTGACTATATGTTTACATTTACCACCATAGTGCTTTAAATGCTGTGTCTATGGAGACTTATTTTAATAGAAACATTTTTGATAGTTTTTTTTTTTCTTTTACATCATTAACATCATATGTCTCATGAGCATCAGGTTGGCTGGACAACAGTTATTTTAAGTTCACATTTCACACAGTGTTTATGTGATGCCTGTGAGCTAATTTTGCTGTCTAGTCAGTGAAACAAGTGAAGCTGGGGTTTTTGTAAGAGTAAAGTAGCAGAACATGTGTCGGAGCCTCCTGCTGTTGCGGCCCACTCCACAGTCTAAATCTGGCTCTTCTAGTTAAATCTAACCTGCATTAAGCTTTTTTAGCCCCCCTGCTCCACCTCCTTCTCTTGCTAAGTATCTGCAGCATTTGGATGGTAATTGGACTGCAGTCAAAGAGCACAACAGTTGCGAATCACCTACTTAACCATCTGTGCTTAAGAGATTGAAAAAGAACCCACGTTTGTTGTAGCCACAGAGGGTGAGAGCGGCAGTCAAAATCAGGGTTGTTTACCACTTTACATGTTCAAACAGGTATTGAATTTTTAAAGATAAACATTGTAAATGAATTCAAACTGGAAACAGCAGATGAAGTTAAATAAGCAACATTCAGATCTTGTTTTCACTTAAATATGTGTACGTACTCAAATTAGCTTTGACCGACAGTGGGAGTTATCCCATGATGCCTGATTCTTGACTTGAAAAGACTCAAAAACTGTTTTAAATAACCTCAATGAAACTTTGTTTTTAGCATGTTGCAAGTTATAGTTTTCATAATTCTTATTTCTTATTAGTTAAGCAGTTTTTACATTACATTGACATTTTATGGCACCTATGTTTTATTTATTCATATTTATATTTTATCTGATTTTCTTCTGTATTTTGATAGGTATTGATCAGTACGGCCTGGAGTAAAAGTACTGTGGATTTACAATATTTAAAAAAATGTAAACAATTTATAACAATCTAGTTGAATTATTCAAAACAAAAAAGATAAATATACACTGCAAAACATATGACAACTACGTTTTACCATACGATATGTATGGTACACATATCACATACTCTAGGCCAAATTTATAGGAAAACAGGTTGAAATTAGTTAGCTACAAGTGGCATTCCTTCTGCACAAAATACTAGATCATTTTGCAGTTTTGCTCTTTATACAGAAAACAAGTAAGCCAAGCTAAAATTAGCTAGTTAGTTAGCCTTGCTATTTCCCCAAATAGTCAGTTTCTAGTCAGCAGCCTCACATGTGTTGCTTGTAACTTACAAAATTTACAACACTGATGAGTGGTGCTTTTTTTAATTTTAGTTTTTATCTGTCTCTGTTTCATTGTGACCATCTGTGGAGCAGTGCACATGTAACCCACATAAAATGGGAATGTCTCTTTAAGAAACAGAGACGAGGGAAGCTAGGTAGTCTACCTAGCCAATAG